>JAECUM010001967.1:0-149448 GCA_016617855.1 Megalonaias nervosa
CATCCTGATATGAAAAACATTCCCTACGATTATTCAATGTCAGCATAAGCACATGGTTGCATAGTTGTTATTTACACGCTTGGAGTACATGTACTTAAATTGGCCTAGATTTTGGTCAGTCAGTTCCCATCTTACTGAGGCTACCAAGGGGATGGGGCTATTCACAGGGAAATGAAAACCTGTCAACAAGTTGGTTTAAACAGTACGTGTATTTAGTTACAGAAGTCATCATGAAAAGTACATAAAAGCGAACAAGAGATATGCGGCTGATATGATTAATGAAGGCATAATATTGTATACATTGACACGTGCTAATGAGGTATTAAAAGAAAATGATTCTTACAATACAATATTGTAACAATGTCTGCTCAATACATTTAAAAATTTTCACAGACATCTTTGCGAGATGCCCCACTCTCAACTTCCTTAACAGCCAGATATTTAGTTTCCAGAGACTGTAAATTTAATCTGCGTTTACACTGCCGTTGGTAGCTATCGTAAATATAAATAAAGTTAAAAAGGAAACTTTCACAGCGCAATAAACTTATCTTAATCACCGATCACTTTGGAAAATGCAAGAATCAGATCAGATTTCATTGCTTTTATTTAAGTCACCGCGAGAGGCCAACTTTAGAGGACCAAACAAAAGCCTGTTTTTTTTTTTTTTATCCGACCGCGACATTAAAGCCTGCTGGCAAGATCAATTAATTTGTTGAATAAAGTACAGGTCGGAACTGGCCGCTTGCCGACATAAAAAAATTAGGCGAGAAAATTAAAGCCTGGCGGCAAGATCAACTAATTGTTGAACAAAGTTTGGGTCGGAACTGGCAGCTGGTCGACATAAATGATAAGGCGGTAAAATTAAAGCCTGGCGGCAAGATCAACTAATTGTTGAACAAAGAATGGGTCGGAACTGGCAGCTTGTCGACATAAATGATTAGAAAACAAAGGATTTGTTCAGGCTGGGACCAAGGGTTTCTGTCGACATGTACGTTTATTTTTTTTATCTCAACGTCGACATAAGCATGACAATTTTGGTAGTAATAGTAGACCAAGGGACTGGGACTTTTCTTTTTTGTCGAAATAGGCGGCTTGTCGACATAAGTGATGTCGATATAAGTGGGTAGGACTGTATATGTAAACACATCAAACCATTATGCTGGCAGATCTGGGTCTATGCAGTTTGTTAGGATTAATCAGCAGAACAAATAACACAGACCCGGCTCTGCTATCACAAAATGCAACAGCAGATCAGGGTCTAAGTTGTTTACAGTTGGATCCAACTTGCATGTGAGCATATATGGTACCTTTAAAAATATCTGCCCAAATTAAAAACGACATTCTCATTAAAATATGATTAATTATAAAACAGAAGCAATAAATTTGTATAAAAACTTGTCACTTCAATATTTTTGACTGCCATGGTGTCTTAAATGGATGTGACACTAGGACATAAATTAGCCCAGAAAATATCAGTGTCTTCTTCAGGACACATGATTGTACAAATCCCCACCAAATTTAATGGGTCTTTAATATCAGACAGTGAGTGCACAAAACAAATGAATTCTCATTATGAGAGTGAATGAAAACTCATGAATGAAAAGACAGATGATTTGCCATAAGCATTAACAAAAAATGGAACTGTCATTAATATTAATAGATTGTAGTGATCATTGAAAGGCTCATCTGCTAAATCACAAGTCAAAATCCAACATTTACATAATAGGAACATAGAACAGGAGCAATGAGATTCTTTCTTTGATCTATTTTTTAATAAAGTTTTTTACCTACTGATTTTGGGTGCATGAAAGAGTTGTGAACAGTGGAAATGGTTTTAATATTTGGTGGCTAAGTGTCTGCCATTACAGGCAGTTCTAATGTATGTGATGCATTCACATAATGCCATAACACTCTGTTGCTGTTATGCTTTTAACTGGAGTAAAGAGTTGTAATTAAAAGTTATTTATCACACATGCTTGTGAAATGTAAGTGTTCCATTCAGGAGAAATTCCCTGTGCCCAGAAATCCTGGAGAAAACACTCAATGCTACAACAACCTAACTGGCAATTATTTACAATCTAAGACATAAAATCCAGCTTTTATCTTATCAAATAAAATAATGATATATCATAGTATCTTTTAACAGATAACTTGATGAAGACGTTTCCTGTAAACAATAGTTTTAAGGTGCTGTAATATGTCAATATTGACCAGCAAGATCTGCAGAATGCTAAGTCTTGCCTGTTCTACTGTGACATAAAGCAAGAACTTAGGCAAGAAAAGTAGGTCACCATGACCTATTTTGCTCAAGGTGAACAGTACCCTCCAAGATGTGTACACCCATTAAATTACTTGACTGAACATAGTTTCAAATAAACTGAGACAAAATGCAAAAACTTGATGCAAACACTCTTGTGAAAAAATGGTCACTGTACCCTGTTTTGCAAATGATGAGTAATACCCTCCATGAGAAATACACTCCATGAAGTTTAATGACTGTACATACAAAAGTGTCAGATAAACTGAAGTAAATGCAAAGTCTGAAGGTTGATGCCTAAATCATCACCCACAACAAAAATGACAACTCCTGCAGAAACGTGATCTCTATGTTTCGCCTATGCCCCACAGATGAGACAAAAACAGTCATAAATCAAAGTTCTTGAAATAGGGTCTACTTTCAGTGGCACTTAAGTCTCATTGTAAGTGCAAGTGAGAGTTGTAATACAGTGGTTGCCCTCCTATCAGGCCACACCTTCTGCAATGTAAAGGTAGCCTTGTAAAATGAGGACTTGCCTCTTACATGGAAAGAGCAAAATTTTTTTTTACAGGAAGTAGAAGCCTTTTAACACACAATTTTGATATATGAATTTAACACTTCCATTTACTATTCCTGAATTCTCAATATTCTCAACCATGCCAGCAATATTAAAACAATATAAACAGTTTATGATATGTTAATACTCTACATGTATAATTGTACAAATACTATATTCAGTATAATGAAAGATAATAACATTAAATATACATATACATGCACCATTAGCTGCCTCACAAGATAATGATAATGAAGATTGCCAAGATATGCATGTAAAACAATATATGTTGGCCTCTACTGAGGGACTAAAGTTATAAGACTAGAACAACTGATCATATTTAAAAACATGGTATTTACGTACAAAGGGAAAAAGTATACATAATAGTGCACAAATATGGCAGGCAAACTGTAGACTATGCCGATGTCCTGAAGCCCTGAACTATATAATCAACTGATTAAATTACATTAATCTGTGATCAGTGTTTAACTTTAGAGGTAGTAACTAATGAAAACTGCATGTACACATAACCTGCTTCATAAACAGTACTAAAGTACATGTAAGATACTAGCTTAAATCCTATAATGATTTAGATGTCTATACCTGAAATAATGCCAGGGACCTATCTGAGTGCCAGAATTCTATAAATTGTGAACCTTCATCTACTGATAGTCTAAGTAGATATTGATTGTTATTCCCTTATCTAAAAAGATAATTATCAATCATCATGTAAAATATGGTGATTTTGCTCAGTTTAATTTCCATGATCTCTCTAGTATCTTCCAAGATCTATTAACCATTACAGTGACCATTAAATTGCCAAGTTTCTTCCATTTTCTGAATCATTCTTCCATTGAATTATTTTGGATGGAAATAGTAATTTTCTGCAAATTTTAAGACTTGGCCAAAGAAATTAAATATATGTCATACAAATAAAAATTAAATATATGTTGTACAAATTCCATAATCTCTCCCTCAGACCAATAAATGGTAGTTTCTTCCCCAGAAAAATATTTCTGCTACAGGGTAGATGCCTATCATCTTTTGGGTCAACCCTCCATTGAATTAATTTTGATGGATATACTGTAGTAATTTTCTACATGTTTTAAGAAATTAAATACATGTATAAATTATGGGTTACACACTTTTGGGATAGGACTCTGACAGGTGTTGTAACTTGTAACCCAATTCCAATGCAACGTTTTTATATATTTACAGATGTCATAGGTTGTAATGGCATGTCAGCACAATAGTGACCATATGGTGCCAATTAAAGGTAAAGCTCTAAAAATGTCAATATAAAGAAATGACCATGCAGTTAATACAGTTCTACATTGGTGGTTGGTTGGCTTGTTCTAGAATGACATCACACATAACTGCAAACCAAGCCTTAGTCAAGGGAGGCAACGCTGTTGGTAATTTTAACTAACTTAAGTCTTCCTTGATTGTATTGGTAAATTTAGGGAATACGTTTGGAGTATTATCAGAGAAACAGATTTTTAATCCACAGCTGATGTTCTACAAGAAGAAAGCAGGGTCTGTATGTCAAGCCCATGATCAAATCTTTACAGTAAAATGTGACCCTGACCCCAAGATCAAAAGGTTGTGTGAGCATGTCACAGAATAAATTGTCTTAGGTTCATGATGACACATCCTATATATGAAGAAAATCCATCATGGGGTTCAGGAAATATAAGGAAATGAGAAACTTGGACCAAAACTATAACAAGCTGTTAATGCTGCTGGTGCTGGAAATGTGACTGTTGATCTCCATTAACATGGACTTGACAGAACACATAATAAATGTACATTTGTATCTGACCTTTAAGGCTGGATTGATCAGTAAGTCAAATAGCCAGTGTCAAATCTAATGGAAGGAGGAAAGACAGGGTTTAATTTTTTAAGCTGATTTGGCAATGATTCCCCCCCCCCCCCCCCAAAAAGTCATGGGTTAGACATGTATAAGGTATGAGAAATTTTATGCCTGGTGCCAGTGGCTACCACATGATACAACCAGATCTAAATTTTGTCAAAAAGTTAACAATAAAACATACTACAGACAGAGCAAAGATTATGAATAATTCATAAAAAGGAATATACAAAATCTTAAAGGAACATTTTCAAAGTACTTTCTCAGGGTTAGTGAACTTTATCTGGACTACCAGGACTTTTAAATTTGTTGGACCCTGATGATATGAAAATTAAAATAATTTAAACTGAAATACTTGGAAAATATTACATGCAATACTTTTTACGAGTATTCAGTTAACTACATATTTACAACAGAGAAATTCTATATACAGTAAATACACATACATATATATATATAATGTAGTATTATAACCAATGTACACTGTATATACTCACATACAAGTGGGATCCAACTGCAAACTGTACAGACCCAGATGTGCACCTGCATTTTAAGATGACAGATCTGGGTCTGTACAGTTTGTCTGGAGTAATCAGTAGAAGAAGTAATACAGACCCTGATCTGTCAGTATATTATGCCACAGCAGATCTAGGTCTATGTTGTTTGCATTTTGGCCATGAGTATATACAGTACTACAAAAATATTCTTTGTTTACATGTTTTTATCTGCAAAAGAGCAGAATGATGAAACAATTTACCAACTCATAGCACCAAGTTAAGTTATGTTCAATTTATCAAGCATTATAGATCAAAAGAAATGTCACACCTCAAATGTTGAGCCATATAGTATTACTTGCTTTATCCTTGACAACAGACAGATAAAACTAGTGATTTAATAAAAAAAATTACTCTGATCATTCAATATGGTTTTAAATAATGCAAAGGTTTATTACTTTTTTTTTTTTTTTTTTACAAAAGGCAAAATTTTCTAAAACCCATAACTGCATAACAACATACTGTGTAACCTGACAGAAGATATGGGATCATATTCTATCCCATGCTTTTCCTGGATTGACAACAGTTAGTCCTACATTAATTTTCAAGGTTACTGCTTCATGAAATTTACTATCACTATATTAAATCAATAAGTATTTCACATGCACAAATTTCCCTAACTGCCCATTGGTGGTCCAGATGTTCCAATGTAGGAGATGCTTGAAAAACTTCAACACCATGAAGAAATGGTTTGTATCTCCATTTTAAGAAGACAAGATTCTAATTTCAGTGTCTTGATATGCTTAGATGCCCAAATACATCTATGGTTTCAGTCGACTTGTGCTTTTTTTCTTGAGGGCTGCCTGAAAACTCTGTAGCCACTGTCGCTTGTCATGTTCATCATTAGCCATCAGTGTGTGTGAATGGCCCTCGTTAGGATTCGTGAATGAAACCCGGAACAAGTTTTTTGCTGCAAACAAGTGATAAGATGAAAAATCCAATTATAAACATTTCATAATTTTTTTTATTATAGTAAAGATGAAAAAAAGTGCACACCACATAATGTGTTTAATTTTTTCAGTCACAAAAGGCATTCTGGGCTTATAGGCTTTTTTAAAGATTCATTTGAGACTAATGGTGTATTTTTCAGATGTTAAGTTTATTATAAACAGGAGGTTAATTACTGAATAATTTGATACCTTTATATTTCAGTTTCTTTATGTGACTTACTGAATTATTGGTCATAAGATGGCTATCAAAGCTATTGATGCTCTATTAGGAACTACATGAAATGTAAAAAGCACTTTAGTTTGCCAGCAAGAATCTGAAAAATGCAGGGCATCAGTTCCCAAGAAAGGGCACTGAGCATGTGAAATCCTTGCACACGGGGCACCCTATTTCATGTCAAAGGACAAGAGAAATACATATCCAGCAACACAAATTTACCAATTTATCCTACTGCTGCTTGTTATTTACTTTTGAAAATGTAACCATCAAGAATAACAAGAACTTAGTTACATTTGCTGTTGCCAGATATTTTTAGGATGACTTTTTAATTAGTTTAAATTCCTTACAGACTTGGAATAATCCCTAAAACTCTAAAAATATTCAGAAATAAGTATTATTAATATGCTGAAACGTTTGAATAAAACATACTGCCCAAATCTGAGTTTAATTAAATAGTCTATAGAGATTTTGCAGGGTTCAGTCTAATTTCTTGAATATGTTTATATTCATATACTGATATACTATTTTCCCTGTCAGATCATCATTTGTTGACCCTGAATTCCCATTATTGATTATCTCCACTAATAGTGAAAATATCAAGTATCAGAGCTTTTCGATGACTTGCACTTAAGTTGTAATTCCTATTCATAAACTGTTCTTGACAACAATATCAGTTACTTAGCTACAGATAAAGTACAAACTCTTAATGTGTCAATGTATTAAAAAAAAAAAAAAAAAGAGAGCAAAAGAATGAGAAAGAAAGACAAGCAAAAAGTGAGACATAACTGCTGGACACTTACAAATCTGACCAGAACTAAAAGCACTACGGAAGGAGCCCATTTTGACTTCCCCATCTTTCAGATCCTCCACAACCAACTCTGTAACAGGAATCGGGTCTCTGTACACTTGAAAACACTGCTGACCATTTTGTGTAACCAGACGTGTCACAACCAGGATTTTATCAAATAAAAACACCTGTACTTTCTAAAATGATACATAAAAATGAGAAATAGTAAGCAATCCACAGAAGTCGACATTCAAAGTAATTTGACAAGAGTCACTCAGTCAAACTAAAAGCTATAAAATGTATGGAGAAAAATATTGCACATACACATATTAGCTGATAGAGCTTATATTGACCCATATATCTGATGCAGTTGCAGCCTAAATAAGTGATTAGGGCACATAAACAAAATTATGAAAAGCAATCCAAAGTTATCCATGCAGCCAGAATGTAAACACGAAATTTAAAAATTGCAACATGACAGCTGTGAACAAGTCACATTGTAAATTAAAAGGAAATAGCCATTTCAATAATATTAACATATACCTCATGAGATTATACATGAAATTTATTCAGTTCACAGGAAATTTTCAATAATGCAAAAATCTCATTTGCATTTTGAATGTCTGTCATCAGAAAATAATAAATCTAGGAAAACAAATTAAATGTGGTTTTCCTGCCTCACATTAGCATCAATGTAGCTAGTTTGCATCAAACTATCACAATGTCATTATAATATAATAATAATAATAATAATAATGAGGACTTTGTATAACGCCTAATCTTTAGAAGCTCTAAGCGCTTTACAACATTTGACAACACTTAAAAAACATATATAATGATACGATTACAAAATTAAAAACAAACACCACGAAAGTAGAAACAGAAAATATGCTGTAAATATTTAAGGCAAGGATACATTATTAGGTCTTTAAGTCTGTTCTTGCAGTTGAAATAGGTGAGTTTTAAGAGCGCCCTTGAATGAGATCACTGTGTCTTTGTGTTTAAGTGCAGTGGGCAATTCGTTCCACGTTGCTGGGCCCTGGTATGCAAAAGAGTGTTGTCCATATGATTTCATCTTCATAGTGGGAATAATGAGAATACAAGTGTCAGAAGAGGAGCGTAAGCATCTTGCAGGTGTGTACACATGGGTGAGGTCAGATAGGTATGTTGGACTGGAGCCCGTCAGTGAAACGTAGCACAGAGAACAAATTTTGTGTTTAATTCTGGATCGTATGGATAGCCAGTGTAGGGTACAGAGCAGGGGAGAGGCATGCTCTGATCGTGGTACTCTAAGAATGATTCGAGCAGCTGTATTTTGAACAATATCAAAATTTAATAAAATGATAATTCACAACAGGTTCAATTATTCATAAGTATTCCAATTATTCATAAGTAAACTAATTAATTATCCTGAAACTGCATAGCAGCATCTATTCCTTCTACCATCATGTGATATAAAAAAAAAATATTGAGCAGTGGTCTTATAATGAAATAACACTAAAGAATTCACTCACAGTGCCTTTGTTGTTTTTCAGTGTTCCATTGCACAAAAGCATTTTGGAGTAGTCCAGAGCCTTGTGTTTCTGAAGAAAAAAATTTAACTCCTTATAAAACCTGAAACAATGACATATCATAATAACAATATATTTTATTATATAATGATAATGGTTATGTAAAAGAGGTGTTTAAGTGGAAGCTTTTTTTATTAAATAATTATCAATAAAGACAAGGAAACAAATCTCCATTGTTAATAGTGATATAAGTTTGTTCCTTATTAATTTTTGAAGTCTACTATTAAACAGAATTCCTGTAAAATTGGGTGTAGGTGGGCTTGGTGGCATGTATTCCAAGATTTTGTTATCAAAGCAACTTGGCAACAAAATTATGACTGTTGAAAAAATGGTTTATCTGGTGCCCTTAATCTCACCATAGAAATGAGAATTTCAAGGTCAAACAATACATCAAAATATTTATGTAACGAATATAGTTTTCTCTATTTAATAAAAGTTAAGTTGCATTATGCTGGAAACTTTATAAGCAATTAGAATGGCATCTTGGTCCATCATTTTGAGAAAAAATGTGACTATTGTGAACAAATGGCCTCCCCCACCTCCATACACTGTGTCAAACCCACAAACACATCCATTATATATGCCCCTTTCAGAAACTTATATACAAAATTTTAGAGATTCCAATTCCTAATGAGGTGAAGCGGGAAAGTCAGGTTCAAACATCAGAATTTGAACAACAAAATAAGACTATTTCAAATTTTATATACAATGATTTATTTTAAGCATTAAACCCAAATGATTAAAAGTGTTTTGGGGTTGAAACATGCTTCATAAATCATCTTTCCCATCATATGACATGCTTAAGTGTGTTAAGAAGCGACTGCAAATGCATGTTTTTTTTATTGAAATTTTATCATTTGCACAGTCTGTTTTGAATTTCTGAAGCGCACATCATTTCTTTCATGGTATAAATCCTCATTAGTCAATTTTGTTTTGACATCGTTCTCAGGTGATCAGAGCAGTGAGCTGATAATATTCAGCTGCATTTGTGATAAAAATGCTTAGGTATGCTTTTACATAAAAATTACAATCAGATGTATACCTGTGTTCAAGCAGTTGAGTGCCTGTATAACATTTTACACGACTGCCCTGGTGGCCTAAGTGGTTAGAGCGTCCACCTCGGATGCAGGAGGTCACAGGTCGAACCCCATCTGAGTCATACCAAAGACTTATAAAAATGGTACTAGCAGCTTCCTCACTTGGTGCTCAGTATTAAGAGTCAGTGTTAAGACTGGTTGACCTGGTGTGAGGATGTGACTGGGTGGGACATAATGCTACACGCCTACAGCATGATGCCCCAGTACTAGACATCACTCTAAATTGCCACACTGCAGACATCATAGCAAATTACTAAAACTGTTAAAGCTACATTAAAAATCTAAACCACTTATACACATTTTACACAACTGGAAAATCATAATTTGATAGAACTGACTGAATGATGTAAATTAAGTTTTAAAACAATAATAATTCTGCCAAAATTAGAATGGTAGGCATCTCTGCCTGTCACACTATTTACTGATGCTGCATAAAAACAATCAATTTTACCTGGTCGTCATACAGGTAGGTTATCCTTGCCCTGTAGTACCGACATTTGGCTTCTCCTGTCTCTTTATCAGCCTCAGCAATAACCTGCTCTGCAAGTCGAATCTGGTGAAAAGGGAGAAAATCAATAATTATGCTGATAATTCTGAGCAAAGATTTCCAGTACAAGATTTAGATTCAAAGAAGATTTAGTTGTTTGTCTTTCCAAAGTATTACATCCTAAGATACAGCAAGGAAATTAAATGTTGGCTGCTTTATTATATACTTACATACATATACCAATATATATTTTAAAAGAAATACAGTAGCTGCAATTCCCTAATGAAAGCAACTGATTCTGCTGAAATTATGATACCATGCTTTTAACTTTAATGAAAGAAACTTACCCAACTTGTAATTATTTTCAGTAGGTGCAGACAATATGAAAAATCTTCAATTTAAATACAGACTTCAAAGGATTAAACTATTAATATTTTGCAAGACAATATACTCACAGCTTCCTCTAAGTAATGTACATCATTTTCTTCTTTTGATGTCTGGAAGGCAAAATTGAAACGTAAGAAAAGGCTTTGAACATGTGAAAAAGGGACTGAATAATTTTTGCTGTTGTTGACATTCCTGAACAAATTACACTTGTGAAAATACATATCCTGATGGTACTGCATTTAATTAAGCACATCTCTCTGCAACTGTGACATTTAAATTTTGTTTGTATCTCAATATACAGTAAATTTAGTTTTTTATGGGGTAATAATTTTTGTTCATTTTGTACTTGCTAGAAACCGTGAAATTAAAGACCCAACAAACAATAATTTTCTGTCCAAACAACAGGTCCTCTTCCTCAAGCCACAAGTTTAAGTACCAAACAAAAGTAATTTTCCACAAAACCACAAAAATTGATACCCACAAGAATTAAACAATTCCCAGTAAACAGTAAATCCTTCCAAAAAAGACAACTGTCTGGCTTGAGCGGCAGTATTCAGACTATTGAGATGTTCCGAGTTTAGAAAATACATGTTTGCCATGCATGTATATGATTTTGGCGACTATATGTAAAGCCAATGGCAATCTACAACAGTGATACATGAAAGACAGCTGATAGTTTTAGGCTAATATTGCGTCTGAACTACCCGCATTCAAATATTATGACTTAGCCATGCAGTGATTGTTCCCACCATTCTGACATTCTCCATAGTGGTTATTTGGTCTCAATTTGGAAGTTGTTGGAAGAAGATATCTCACTTTTTAGCAGGTCTTGGCACTTAACTGTGTATTCTGTTAATGTTATGGAAATTCTGTGTAAAAGCTACACCAATACATGTGTGAATGCTCTTCTAAAGGATGGCTTACTTGATCAAAATTAATTGCACTTCTTGTGTATCCATAACATGTACTATATTAAATACTAATAGATTGCCTTTGAATTTTCAACTTACATATCTCTGAATACTCTTCAAAAGTAATGGGTACTTGACAAACCTCCCTCGGGCACCATCTGAAATAAGAGACACATAAGTACACAGTAACATCTTGCAATATATTCCAACAAAATCTGGAGTGACTGTGACACATTTCAAACCTGAAAATGCACACTAAGGTAACATCAGTAAAAAATATGCATTAATTGCAATTTAATTTTCAACAGTATACAATGATCTCATTCTCTGCTAAAAAGAACATATTTTAAATATGAATTAGCCTTAAATAATAAAACATCAAAGCACTGATCCCTCAAGAATGTGGATGTGCAGATCTTAAGTCAACTTACCAATTTGTAAGTTACAACTCTGTATAAGTGTGTGCATATCTGTCTCATTAATGACTTTATGATCCCAAGGCCTCATTTATTTGGTACAGCAAAACATGCCTTGAAAGACCACAGTTAAGACAGACTACATGTCTTGAGAGACCAGGTTGCAAAGGACATACGACATACTACACAATGTTATGACCTGTATTGAGAGATCACCCATCTTGAGAAACCATAATTTTTGGGCATTAGGGAGGTCTTTCAAGACAGGTTCTACTGTATTTCATAAGTCTAAATCTTAAATGTACTTTACTGTGATTTGGTTAATCTTTTTTGACCAAGGATATCTTTGGAGTTTATTATTTTTTATTACTCTTTAAATTCACAAAAGATTTGAGTGGGCAGAACATCAGTTAGTTACTTAACCATTAAGCTGGGGTAGACCTGGCATTGCTAAAAAAGATCTGCCATTGATTTTGCGAAACTATTTCATTTTTTCCAAGCTGGAATACAGTTTCACCATGGTTCAAAGTATTTGTGCATTCTGATTAGTATCTAATCCATCACAATATTTTTCATCAAAACAACTTGCCAAATGCAGTCTTTTCACTAGATCAATATTTTTTATCAAAATGCTATACTGCCAATCCACAAGCCAGCCCAGATTAAGGGAGTGTGTAAACCATGATCCCACCTCCCCATGAGAAGACACACACATACATCCTGTATTTATGCAGTGCTCAAATAATTTTTTTTAGACACAGGCAAAGTGAAAATGGCTTTAAAAAAGCTTAACAGGGTCATATATTTTTGCTATTATTCTGACAGTGTTTAAACTGTTGTACCTTCAATTTTAAACATATAAAAATACTTTTATTTATTCTTTTCTTTGTGGATTTACCTCTCATAACAGTGTACTTCTGAAATGAAAAACAAAGTGTGACCCAGTCTACTAAAAGTTTGATTTGATCTGATTTCATTAAAGCAATATTTTATGCAGGTTCCGATGCAAATCAGTAGTCTCATTTTCTGAACACTGCAAAAATCTCTGTTTCTCAATCAAAGACGAAAACAGAAATGGAGTTGGAGAGGCATTGGTTTTTTTGTTTTATATTTTTAAAAACAATAACTTCATGTCAGAGTACTGTGGATGTGTCAAAATTACTGAAATGCTCTGTATGTCAACAGAACCTGCAGTTAATGTCTCATCAAACTGAAAGGATTAAAATACAATGAAAATATAAAATATAAAGCACTATGAGTCATTTCCACAAGTGTTTTAGGCATGTATTCATACCTAGAAGCCCCCACAGATCCAGTTTTCTGCTGAATGGAGATTCCTGACATCTTTGAAGGAAATCGTCTACATCAGGATCATTTTTCTTCTCATCTAACAAAGCTTTGCCAAATACCTGATTGGCACAGAAGGATACATAAGCCTTCAACTTGGGAATCTGAAAGTAAGTAAAAAATAAAATAAATATGTTCGTCTACATTATATTTAGTATCCATAATAAATTAAAGTTTGGGAAGGACAATCTTTATACCTTTAACTGAATCAAAAAATGACATTTTAGATTTATCTCCATTAGCATGTTTTTAAATGACAGAATGATTAGATTAACTGAAAGAATACATTTTACAAAGAAATATTTTCCACCAAAATATTCAGGTGTTCTAAATTTACAGATAAATAAAAGTGCTGACATGTTTTAGATAAAAAACCAGATTAATAAATGACTGCAAAGGTTTAATTTATGTAAAATAACAAAATCGTATCTACCCATTCACAGACTTGTTTTCCCACTTCATATGTCGTACCATCTGGCCGTCTCTGACACTGTAATCTTTCTACCAAGTCTGAAAATAGAGATCAGTCATATTTACAATGGTGACAAATCATGAAAAAACAATTCATGACCAACTAACCACTGAAAAAGGCTGTATAATAATGATATATTAAATGCATTAGGTTTACTATGCAAGAAAATCATGCAGTCCATTGTACATTGCAGAATAATTTTTTTCAAGCCAAAATGTGTTACAGTGATTGACAGAGTAAAAGCCTTTCCTAATAGCACTGAACATAATGTTAAGTACACCTGAATGAAAACTGAAAACCCCATAAATTCATAGCCATATGGGCACTCTGATTATAAATGATAGCAGAATTAGGTAAGCAGATATTAAAATGGAAAATTGACAAAGCATCCTTTTTTCTTTCTTTTTTTTAGAAGTATTTGACAAATATTGCTTACACTAAAATGTGCATATAAAGACTGAAGCTTCTTTGCTTTAACAGCACTTATCACAACTACAAAAGCTAGATATGTGTTCATGTAGGTCCAATGCCCCAAGATGGTGCTTGATAACTGATCTCAGTACAAAACTTAACTGCATGGACAAGATGGTAAGATGATTATTTATATGCTTCTCCCACATTCATGGTGGGACATCAAAAGAACCCCAATCTAATTAAAATTGAGATAGCTGACATGATGGAGATCTGAAGAACACTGTGGTTATGTTCTGCTGAACTTTCAATCCACCAATCAAATTACAGTTTACACATTTAAGAAAGTGAAAAATGTCATTCAAAATATGCTATTTCATACCCTTTATTTATTTCACTTTATCTGATAGCTTACTAAACAATAAGTGTGCATACAGTGACACAGCAGAAATAACAATGGCAACATCTCAGACACTGGATTTTCCACTGCTTAATTATCAAACTGTTTATAAGTCAGTATTATTCATCTGTTAATGTATTCAAAAAAGGTCATTTGTTCTAGGTATGTAATGACTATTTATGAATTGGTCCCAAATTTTTCTAGAAAATGCAAGAAAGGCTGAATCATAGTGGGGAACATTGTCTTCTTTGTCCAATGCTTTGGAATCTAAAAGACAGGCACAGAAAGTCAAACAGAAAGAAATCCTTACCATCATGAATTGGTATCAGAGCATCAATTGGTCCAAAAATCTGATCCAATTCACCATCTGTCATCAGCTGCAGCTTCTGCATTGAATCTCTATAGGTCTGAAGATGAAAGGTTTCCACATTAAGTGTCAGGATACAAAAATTACTTGTTGTAAAGCAAACTGATATCACTTGGTGCAAAAAAACAAACTATGCTTAGTTCTGAAATTTACTTTAAACACTGTTTCAGAACTTCACACAGATTTTACATTTAAGGAAAATTTATGACTTTGAACCTCTAAAATTTAAAGGTTGAAATATCTAACTTTCCAATTAAATCCATTTGCATGCCAAAAACTATTGTTATAATTTATTAAATCTCAAATACAATATTTTCAGTACCTTTATTAAGAGAATAAAATCTCAAAAAGACCATCTGCCTTAAAAAAAAACCCACTTCAGTTCAGAGTTTAATAAAAAAAAAACTGACAAAAGGTTTAAAAAAACTTTTCTTCAAAAACGCCTTTAAAATATGCCTATAATTTATATTAATTCAAGTGACAGTTTTTTGTTGCTTGAAAGTTCCATACCATTTGAGTCCAAAAAGGCACAATAATAATAAGTAAACACTAAATATACATTAATCCTATCAATTATATCTGCTTGTAAAACATGTATGCCCCCATTGCAACCCAAAAAATCAATATAGTTAACAATATTTAAAAATTCAAAAAAATTGTTCAAAGGTCAAATAAAAAAAATGCATGGTTCTGGTTACATTGAAGAAAGATAAATGAGGGTAGGTAGGTTGATACAAACATTTTGTTTGTTTTTGGTCTAGACAGATTTAAATGAAGCACAAACTAGAAAATAAGCAATGCTCACATCCTGAATTTAGCTTTGATTATAGTTACATCCCTTTGCAAATTTTTTCTCCCAAAATATGTGTTCTTTGTTTCTCCAGATTTTTTTCTCTCCAAAAACAACTGTAGGGTCTGCAGGAAAAAAAATAGGGTCGGTTGGGTAACTGCAACCACATACTTTTTATTTGGTCTAATGTTATGGAATCTAATCACGTTATCTACATATGTATACAAATGTGCCTACCAAATTTTATGTGTTAACTTCAAGTAGTTTTTGCCTAATCAAGCTTGTAAGGACTTATTTCACAAAATAATGCAAGTTCCCAAAGTTCAGTCTTGACACAGTTTAGGATCAATTCATTCTGATAGGTGGAGAGGATGGATGAAAGAGTCAGACAGACAGACTGAGAGAAAAGGAAAAGAAGAAAAAATAAAATAGGCCTATGTATGGAAATACAGGTCTGAAGAACATACATAAGTGGAAATATACTTCCTAAATATAAAATGAAAGTACATGTAGTTCAAAAGTGATATCGTCACAGTGGCAATATCATTTTTCTCCCACTGATATACTTTTTCCACTTAATATACACGTACCTTTTGGACAATGTTCAGATCTTCAATAAGATCAACTTCGCCTTGATACAGTTCATAGATTGCCTGCAGAGAAATAAAATTACCAGTACACTACTATAGTTTCCTTCACTGTAAACCTGCAGAATATTTTAGTATTTAAACTAGAACAGCATGAGATAATATAAAACTATAACTTACATTCATGAATTCTTTTTCTCTCAATGATTTTCTGATATTTAGAAAGAGTTCAATTTTTTTCTCATGCAGATTACCTTTGGTGTTCTCAACCTCAACATAAGATTTAGTGTTGATTCTGCATGCAAGCTAGGATAAGAGCTCAAACTAGTTTTGAGCAGACATCATACAAATTTAATGAAAATCTCTGTAAAACAGTATATATGTCCACCACTGCAACGGTGATATAACTCTGATGAAACTTCTGTTAAAAAAATCAAAATAAGAAGATAAGTCTGTCAAAAAATGGAAGCATAAATGACATCCTACTAAGTATCCAGTGGATGTGAAGAGCACAAAGACCTCAATGGTGTATTACATTTATTTCCTACATTTGTTAAATTCATTAAATAATCTGCAGTCTATATTGAAGCAAACATTAGTGAAAAGTTAATAAGCTAGGAATCCACAAATTACTTGCAGCATCTGGAATATGCTACAGGCAAGTCATTTGAACTAGACTGATAATGAAGCAAGCATTGCTGCAGTGCAGCTGATTTACTTATTTATTTTTAAAAAAAGGTTTAAGTGTTTTGCATTTTATGTCAGAGCAAAACTTTGAAGGTCATTTTGTGCCAAGGCAAGTGAAATGTCTGGCACAAGAATACACCACAGTAGCTGCTTCAGGTTGATCCAATGGTGGGAATTGAACCCACTCTCTTCTAGCCACAAACCCAATACTTTAACCACTGAGCAAACTTGGCTCCAGGATTTTTTATTTTAAAGACAGGACTATAAGAATTATTAAGTACAAAAATATTACTGTATTTATCAATCTATAACACAATTTCTACAGGAAACTGAGTAGACCCACATATCACATGTATGTGCACGTGTTTGTCTTTTTGCTAAAAGTTATTACCCACCAATCATAAGTGGATTAAGACCAAATGCTGATGATTCTTTTCACCACCCAAATATGGTGTGTGTGTGTGTGTGTGTGTGTGTGAGTGTGTATATATATATATATATATATATATATATATATATATATATGAAAGAGCTTTACTAATGATAACCCATTCACTGTAGGGGTTTCCTGTTCCAGCAACAAATTGATGATAAAAGTATTAGATCTATTACTATCTGAAGAAAATTTTTAAAAAATCAATATGCTGTTATAAATCTTTGTTCTTTTTTTCAAAGAAGAAGAAAATCAATGGTATATTAGAAACCATTTTTCTCCCTACCTAGAGGTGATTGGTATCAGGTTTCCAGATTCAAACTGGCACTGACAATAGCCTTGTGATAGGGTGACCTTCTAGATATTCTTTGCTGATTACTTTTCATCATTTCATTTGTAACATATTGAGACAGCAAAAATACCCTGTTTAATCATTTTCTCAGATCAGACAAAATCTATTATCAGAACAGTAGATTTATTACAGTGCCATGTGCATATGATACCTCTTCGGTAAAGACTCTAAAACCATCTACTACATCAGCTGTATATACCTGCATACTTGTTAACAGATAATGGCTTTTAAAATTACCTTATGTATTATTAACCATAAATCCATCTTGTTAAAGCACAATTAAACTTTTTTTGTCCTCTGTGTGCATACTGACATACAGTGAAACCCCTCAAAACCAAAACCCATGAGACCTAATTTTGATTTTTTTGGGCAAGATTTATGTTTACTGAGAGGTCAAAAGGTTTTTTTGGAGAGAGAGAGACAGACAGAGAGAGAGAGAGAGAGAGAGAGAGAGAGAGAGAGAGAGAGCATCAGTGCCTGTACCTCTGTGTGTGTAAAAGTGCACAAAATTAAGAATACTGTTATGCTGTTTCTTTTTTTTTAAATACATGTATTTATTTAAGAATCAGCTGAACAATCAAAGTTCCTTTTGAAAATCCCACCCTGTCACCTGAACAAATGTAATTGTTCCATACACAAATACAGCCCTTGTCAGAAGAAACATTTGAGGAATGAAATATTTTTATAACTTTACTACAAGTCCATTAGAAAAATGACTGATACTCCACAATGTTAATACTCCATGTAATTCGTAATGCTTGCAGTTCAAGAACCTAGTCTGAAGAAGACACGGAGCACTTTCTGTTTTTTCTTACATCTTTCTTTAACTAATGTGGCCTGTGTTAATGACTCCATTTCTTGTGCCATAGTGAAATAATGCTCATCCTTAGCAATTGCGACGTTTTTTTAAACTGCTGTATAAGATATAAAAATTCTGGGTATGACATATCACTGCCAGGTGGCTCAGAACATATGTTCTCATCATCATATTCATTGCTTTCATCATCAACCTTATTTCTCTCATTGTGACACAAGTTTACTCTCTCAGTCATTAGAATTATCCTCAACAAGCACATCATTGTCAAAATCATACACGCACTCAGGGTCAGTGTCCAGTTGGAATTCATGAGCCAGTCGAACCAAAGGAATATCATCCTCATCTTCCTCCTCCTCGCTGATGTCATTATTGTCTGCACTAATAGTGAAGCAGGCAACTTCAGATCACTTCTTGATTGTACCAGGTATCATCTCTGACCACCCTTTTGAGAGTCAGTGAAGAGCATCCAGCTAAGTGATTTGTTTACAAAGTTCTCTAATACTGTCAGCACAATCTTAGCCACATCAATCAAAATTAAGGCCATATGCAAGGCTAATAAAACCATGATATTTAATTTAAAAATCAAGCAAACAATATTCTATTGATCGTGTATACAAAAAGAACATCATCAATCACAATTAGATCATAAGCAGATAAACAAAGCCTTTATTTTATATGGCTTAAATATACACATTTAGTTATTATAATTCACCTTAAAAATAGTCTCTCTTGTAAGTGGCAAAGACTTCAGGTTAGCGTACTGTCAGCTCTAATCTGTGTCAGTGTGTCAAGTATTGTTTTAACCTCGCATATCTCTGGGACATATTCTGGATCTACATCTCACAGGCCAGCCCACTATAATACATGCTAATTATAATTAGTCTGTTTTGGTGTGTGTCAGGAATTTAGCAGCAAAAATATATTTCCAAGTTTGACTGAGTTTTGGTTTCGTGGTTTCTTTTAAGTGTAAAATTGAAATTTGGAAACAATATTTGTTTGGTATTCGAAGCTGAGGGGCTTTGGTTTACTGGGGAAGAAATGATTATATTAAAAAAAGTAAAAATTCAGGACTAAAAATAAATTTGGTCTCTATGGAGTTTCTGTAGCCTGAGGTTTCGGTTTTGAAGAGTTTTAATTGTATTCTGAAATATATCTGCCACACATTTCCCATGAATGACCATATATTCAACTTTTGTCACCATGGGAATCAGCTAATTCATGTAAAGATATACTGGCCACTGCCATATTATATATATCAGCTGTAATTGTAGGACCGTTAGTAAGAGCATATTGATAACTACCGTATATATTTTGACTCCTATTAGAAAAACTGATGATGGCATTTCAAGGCAGCATTATAAAATCTGCTGACAAATAGATGTGCTAGTACTTGGTAGGAAAAAAAAAGGATAAAAAATGTGAAATACAGTACATACTTGCATGTAAGTAGAATCCAGGTGCAAAGACGCAGATCTGCTGTTGCATCATGTCTTGGAAAATCACTAGAACATAGACCCTGATAAGCCTGCACATTATGCAATGGCAGATCAGGGGTCTATATTGTTTGCAGTTGGACCAGATTTATAAGTAAGTATATATGGTATCTTCAATACAAGGAAAACATGCAGTGATTGAAAATATACTTATATAGTGTTGAATGAAAAGTAAACACATTTTGTAAAAGCAGTAATGAAAAAAGTCAGAGAATGAATAGTAATACTATATAACCTATTAATCTGAAGAGCAGTTTTATTCCAATTTTCTTTAAAGAACATTAAAAATGGACAACCATTACTGCCAAAATTAGTGAGTTGTTAGAATTTAACAATTGCAAAAATACTGATATGACTCTTATGGTTTTAGTTTGATAGATATATGTTTTTGACCTTACCTCTTGGTGTTTGATCTGGTTGTGACTCATATCAGATGGCATGGTGCCAGCACCTGTCATCACCATATCACTCCATGTCCGTGTCATGCGCTGTTTAGCTGGTGATGGCTGTGGTGCCTTATATGGAGACAAGTTATTGGTGTTCCGAGTTGGCAAAACTGGAGAGTTGGGAATCTTGAAGCTGACTGACCGCTTTTAAGAAATTGAATTGAAATGTCAATTTTTTTTCCATTGGTGAAAAGGTTCTAAGATTATGTTTGCTGTCCCAATAACACAGGTCCTTATTCATGAAATATCAAATTCTCACACTGTGATCATTATATGTAATAAATTATTATTTGCTGCATTTATGATTCTACAAGGCATTTTCTTCTAATCCATGCAATTCTTTTCATCAGATATATTTTTCTGAAAATAGTAAATCAAATTTCAAATCATGATGTCAAATTTTATGTCAACATGTAGTTTATAACATCGCAAATCTTATACAACCAATATGCCACGGATGCAAATTTTTCCTTTGATATTCATGTTGCATGCTCAAAACCAATGTTATAGGAAACAATTAGGGCTGTGTATACTTCCAATACAATATGCAGCACAATACACATCTTGCAATACATGATGAGACACATTTAATGCTATTCAAACATGTTTAGATGTTAATTCTTGTTGAGTTTGCCTAATATAAGCCATGGCATACTGAAATGTTTTGTTTACTAAGGATATGGGTGCACATAAGTTGTGCCAATAGTTGTGCATATACAAAAACTAAGACCTTTGTCAATTTTGTTTACTTCTTGTAGTATGTGACACTGAATCATGTAGAAAACAAACGATTTATTGATTTATTTTGTTTACTAATCAAAGTATTTTTCATAATTTGAGAATTTTTTTGAATTTTAAAATTTCTTACTGAAGCAACAGTTAAGAATAATTATTGAGTATCAAATCAACAGATAATATTGATCTATACTGTTTTTTCTGTATAGTTATCCCGCCATAGAAACAATCAAATTAATTGAATATTTATTACTAAAATTTTAATGATCACCCAGTCAACTAGTAAAAGTACTAGCACATTTATCCATGATAGACCTAAGCTTGATGATAGGCCAACCTCCTGTTTATGTAATATTTTGGCAAATATTTACTAAGGATAATAAATGCACCCCTTCTTTATGACAAATTATTAGGATCTCCCCATCCCCGATATCGTCGTGTATGAAATAGGATAATATGAACATGTAGACCAGTAATTAGTAAATACATGTAGATAGGAAAAAATGTCTGGCAACAGCCATTAGAATTTATATATCAGGGGACAACAATTCCCTAACCCAACTAGCCCGAACAACTAAAAAGCATTGTTGTGTACATGCAATTTCATATAATCTTTACACAGAGAAAAAGAACAAACATTTGTCTTTGGAGACCATTTTCCCTGATCATCCTTGCTGGTCAAGAAGGTCAGTTAGAACTGTTGCCTTGCAGAAATTGGTACCCCAGGGAAAACAATGAATTTACAGTATTTACATCTTCTATGTGTGGTTTTCAATTAAGCATCATTGTACGATATACCATGTTTACAAAACTGATTCATTTTCAAAAAACAAAATGACTCAATATGATTCATTTTCTGGATAAAATAATTTAAGTCGACTTCTACCATAAAATGAAAGTCTCTAATAAGTCATTTTGGATGCAAACACTTGCATCATATCATGTTCAGCTTTATCCATGTCATAAAATCACATTATAAAAATTACTGACATACTCCAATGCCACTGAACTTATTGAGTAACACAATATGCAGCTCACTGCAAGCAGCAACAGTGCAAGGCAAATATGATTCAACTCAACACTCACGTAACACCCTCTATACCAGGGTCTCAAATACGCGGACTGTGGGCCGCATGCAGCCCGCCAAGCCATATCCTGTGGCCTGCAAAATGATTGGCATCACATGGTGTCATGAGAGATTACAAAGGTGGTGTGGCCCTTGGGCCATCGAAAATGCCCTCATGCGGCCCTCAGGGTGGTTTGAGTTTGAGACCCCTGCTCTATACTATGGTGTTTTATCTATAAGAAATGGAGAATAATTTGACACAATTACCTTTAAATTTGATGACTTCCTTGAGGCTTTGGGAGAAAGCAAGTTTGCTAGGGATGACACTCTTAGTAGAGATTTTCTTGTCCTCTTTTTCTGAAATGATAAAGATGTACAAGGATTGTACTATATTACAGACACACTTCCCTCAAAGTCTTGCTGTATAATGATGCTTTCACACTGTTACCATTGAAGGCAAAGACCACTGTATATAATGTTTTCATACTGCTACCAGTGAAGGTAAATACCACTGTGTATAATGTTTTCATACTGCTACCAATGAAGGCAATACTGGAAAATTCTCAAACCCTAAGTTTATTACAAATGAGTTATACAGTACAGGCCTAGAATTAACATTAAGTTCTTTGTAGCCAGAAGTACTCTGGGACTAAGAAATACTGTCAAATTCTTCAAATCCAAGTTAAGAATTCTCCATATTTGTTGAGCTTAAATTAATGTAGATGAAATGGCTGGATTAGAGGTATGTGACTGTAACATGCAAGGGGAAAAAAGAGCCACAGAATTCACATTTTCTGTTTTTGCCCCATGTCCAAATTAGGCTAATTACATGAAATTTGACTTGCAAAACAATATTTACTTCTGAGGACTGAGAAACAGACAGTAAATGAGACTGTTTCAAGGCTACATCAACTTGCTGATGAATCCCAATTTTAATGGAACCCCAAACTACTAACGACATGTATATAGCATTAGTTTTCTTTTGTTGACTAACCATCTTCACTAGCCAAGGTTCCGATATGATAACCCTATCTACACCTTGGCAGACTGAACAGATATTTCAGCGCTTTGTCCTAGCAACATCTATTGGATTTTAAGAGTTGCCTCCCTCAGTACATAATGCCAACTAACCAACAGCTTGTAACAGCAGTCCATTGTACACAGGCCAAAAATGGTGGAGGCAATTGACTTAAAATGGATACTTTGTAAGTTTAACATCAGAAGTAAGACTACATACCAGAGGGAAGCCATTACAGGTGTATCTGAGTGAAATGTATTTATACAAACACGGACCAGCAGTGGAAATTTGCTTATTTATCAATTTAAGTTGCGTGCTCCATTTGTCTCAATCATGTAGGAACAGTGTTAAAATTTGAACAACTTAATTTTGGATGCAGTGGCTTGCTGCTGCATCCAATGAAATTCACAGACTTGAAGCACAGAAATATCTGCTCAAGACACCAAGGTGTAGATTGGGTTCTCATATCGGAACCTTGGCTAGTGAAGATGTGGACTAACCAGTCAGCCTCATTACAACAGATTTCATCTGTTCAAAATCAGCACCTGTCCATCAGTACTAAGCTGTTAATTTTCAATTCAGGTCAACAAAAACTTGAAATAGCTGGTCATGTGACCAGCTAAAAATGTTACAGGCATATGATAAGCAAATTTAAGAGTTCTCAAGTACCAGTCAGTTGCTGGTCCCTCAAGAGAGAAATTTCAGGATAGATGGAATATTGTCCACAAAATACCATATATACTGAGTTAAATCCAACTACACAGACCCAGATCTGCCATTTGAATAATGCACTAGCAGATCTGGGTCTATGCCATTTGTTTGGACTAATCAGTAGAACAAACAACACAGAGCCTGATCTGTCTGCCATTTGAATAATGCACTAGCAGATCTGGGTTTATGCCATTTGTTTGGACTAATCAGTAGAACAAACAACACAGAGCCTGATCTGCCAGACTAGAGCATTATGGGTCTGTTATTTGCAGCTGGGCTCAAACTGAGTATATAGACAATGGAACTTCTGTAAATTAAATCTTTATAGGAATAGCCACAAAGTATGTTTTCCACTTACCTGTTGTTTACATTTTAAATGTTTATGAAGTCCACTGGTAATATGTGGATATAACATTCCTATAGTAAAACTAGCAATAACAAGATGTTCACAGGGCTGGTCTCTATACTTCCAACTGGTCACCATTTCCAACACACAAAATTTTAGAATATTTTACTTATGAATTAATCAGTTTGGATTCTACTAGTATGCAACCATACTTCCAAAATTATTACTTTAAAGTTATATCAGCAAGACTGAACTATTTAGACTATTCACAATGTCTGAATCCTGTCCACAGCTTACGTTTTTAATAAAACCGCAACAAAATGCCAAAATTAAAATCACAAGAACTCGATCCTCACTCCTGTGGTGCAACAAGCATCTTGACAACATAAATATTGGCACTTGAGCCAGGTGAATAATTATTGGTGAAAGAAATCTGCATGACGTCAATACTCAAGTATCCATTCCACATGCAGCAATACACCTGCAAATCTAGACACTTCCTATTCTGTTCCTCCTTTCAGAGTTTGATTGACATCAATAAAGTCAAATTGTCTAGCAGAACAAAAACTGAATTATAACTGAATGCACAAATCAATAAAAATCTCAAAATAGACTGCCTGCTTCAGTGTCTTAATTAACTGCCCTGGAAATGTATTCTCTTTTTCTACCTTTTATTAGAAATATTTTAAATGCTTATTTAGATGCAGCAGGCACTCTTGGACACAAGTGGACCAAGGGCGGTTGCTACTGTAACAAATGATTGTTTTTCATTTATCAATAATGAATAGTTACCAATATTTAGACTGGGTTCTTGTTTACACTACAAGCCCTAATCACAGAGATACCACATTGATTATACAAATTGCTGTATACAATTCAATCTGAGAAGCAGAGGATGAAGACAAAAATAAAGAAGAAAAAAAGGAGGCAAAAGTGGGCCTGATATTGCTCACCTGGCATACAGTGGTCTAAAAGGCACATGTAGTAATAATAATAGTAATAATAAGGCAGGTTATGCGGGTTGAAATTCACCCATGTCAGGTCAATATCCAGCTATCCAGGTGAAATCGGCAGTATTTTACATTTTGTTTAACTATTTTTAATTTTAATGTAACTTGGGCAGAACTAGATATTGGCATCTTTCACATGACTGAAAAGGATGTTTACACCTATCAAATTTGGTCTGATGTGGTCAGTCAGTTTTGGTAAGAAAGTCACACTATGAAGGTTTCTTAAAATATATTACTAACAAACATCATACTTCATGAAAGCTGAATATCATTTAAAGGTTTTCATACTAGTTGCTAAGGAAGCCAAACTAGACAAAATTCTGGCACTAAATATTCTGAAGAACACTCCTATGTTTTATTCAAAATTAGCTATTTATTATTTATTTATTTATTGTGTGCAGTGCATGCCCAGCCATTTAGCAGCACCATCATCAGCAAGGTGCAGAGCCTGCAGTCTACTGGGGAACTTTGTCAATGGGCAGTTGTTCACAGTGAGTGACATGGTCTGCAGAGCTCCACATTAGCTTAACCATACTGAAGAAGTCAAACACAGATTGTCTTTCTGCTTGCTATGCAAGTCACACTAATGTTAGGGGTTCCAACCTGAACAAATGCTCTTACAGCAAGCAAATCATTTCTAATACATTTGATAAAAACTGGCCCAGCGATTCTGAATACAAAACATGTTCCCACCTAGTTGCATGGAAGTAACATATGTGAATTTTTTTACCAAGTTATCAGTGAAATGATACACCTGTGCCACATATTGATTTATTAATGATACAGAGCCTATGATACAATACATTATATCAATGCCCATCTCAACTTGATGGTCATCATTCGAAGAATCGTCAGTGGTGGGGTGGTGCCATTTTGTTATGCATTTACATCTTGGTTGCATTTCCAGTATGCAGATTACAGACAGACACAGACCTGTCTGTTCATATGCCATTTTCATCCATGACAAGATAAGAAAAAAAAGTACTTCCAAACAGACTACCCAGTTTTCAGTGATTTTAATTCAACCTTTTAGACCATTTCAGGCTGCTCCATTTAAAAAAATGCATAACGTTTGGTTACCACATCCTTTGTTTTGGACTGAATGAATACTTTAAAAACATCTTATTTCATGCCCTCAATTCAAATCTGGAAGGCATGATGGTGTATCTTCAAAACTGAAGAAACAGAGTAATTTCCTTGTGCAAGGAAAATCTTCTGTACAGAAAATTAGATGTGGGAGTGGAGATGACCAACAATCAAATCCATCACACTGTATTTACTGCCAAAGCAAAACAACTGCTGTGGCCACTGACACTTTTTTTCTGCCAGTAAAAAAGGAAATTATTTGACAAAACACTATCAACTTCTACAAATCAACAATGAGGCTAAAACTCCTGTGGTTTGGAATAAACCCCATCACTAATTCTGTGCAATTTTTTTTCTCCCTTGTTTAATCCTGTTGGGCACAGTTATCTGCTGATTGTATATATGAACATAAAAGTAGACATTCTAAACTTAAGTACTTTACAGTTCATTAAAAAACCACTTTTGTGCAAAGTTCATTTATTAGCTGTATCATGTTTTGATACAATGTTTCCAGCGTGTCACATAATGTGTAAGCTACAAGTAGTTCTGATTGGTGGTCATTGTTTCACCATGGACTTGAGCAAAAAATAACCACCAATGAGAACTGAAACGAACATATTTCACTGCATGACACCTCAGAAGTGTAGCCTCCAAATTCAATCAATGTAGACAGGACACAATGCAAGAGAGAAGCTTCACGTAAAAATGGTTATCAAATGAATAGTATTGAAATCATACATGAGGAACAAGTCTAGAATGTCTTCTTTATGTTAATACAGTGTATATGTTATTAGTGGCTAAACATACTGATGGCATAAAATAACCAGCACGGAATTCATGGGGTGGGGTCAGATTTTGAACCATGTCCGTTAGTCACCTTGTGTTAATTTATAGAGAGCAAGTGAAATTTGTCAATTTTTTTTTTCCAACAGAATGCATATGCCTGCGAGAGCTGAATTCTCAACTTAAAGAATAAAAAAAGGGAAACAACAAATAATTATTCACAACTGCTGAAGATTTAAGAACTTAAATAGAGTAAGAATTGCTTTATAATGATGTTTCACCTCTTGTATCGAGATGGGTATTGATAGTGAGAAAATACTGATGCATCAATATACTGATGAACTGTTTCACACCTATACCAAGTTTAATGAAAATTGACTCGACTGTTCTGGAGAAGTTGAAAATAGGTTTTCACCTGGTTGCTATAAAGGAAACCACACTGCTGCTAGAGAGTCAACCTACAAACAAATCTGGTAAATGTCAGACACTGCTCCTACCACTTTAATCAAATTTTGCTCTGCTATTCTAGTGAAGAAGTTGAACATACGTTTTCCACAATTATTGCTATAAAAGACCAAACCATTGTTAGGGGAGCCACCCTGCACAAAAAGCTGTCAGCATAACAAAAAAAACACAAAACATTCCTATCAAGCTTGAGCAAAACTGGCTCAGCCGTTCTGAAGAAGTTAAATAGATTTTTCACATGGTTGTTATGGAAGCAGTAACTTTGCCTGGGAAGCCATATCTTAGGAAACAATCTTATCAAACGTGATCAAAATTGTTTCCTTCCAGACAAGTTGAAAATAGGCTTTCTATATGCCCACATAACAACCACTACCAACATGAATGCCTTCATATAAAAAAACTGCATCTGAAAATAAAAATAGGAACATTTCAAATTTTTACCCAATAATATATTTAAACACTAAATCTTCACTGAATGAGGTTTTGGGTTGAAATTTACTTCTTTGTAGATGTGTATTTAATTTAGAATGCCTGCAGTATGTTTTTTCATTACAGTATAACCCTTATCAGTTGCTCTCAGTTCTAACATCAGCTTTCTCAAATGAATCTTGGCACTAAGTATGATTTCTGTCAGGTCAAAATTCAACTGTTTTTAGGGAACAAGCACTCTGGTACACTTTCACAAAAGAATAACAGACAAGCGTTTCAGTGATCTAAATATACTGGTGTTAAAGTGCGGCTCATATAAAAAATATTATCATCAAGTGAGCAAGAAAATGTTCTCCAACTCATCTGAGTAAGTGACTGACTTTTCCATTTAGGACTCTGACTGAAAATTTAGTGACTACTTTAGCATGCCATTTTGTTTTTGAACTAAATATTTATTGCAAATAGCATTTGAAATTTATTTCCAATATTTTCCAAGATTAATTTTGAGAAATTCTGTGATAATAGAATTTGAGAATCTTAATGCAGTCTCAGAAGTATAAGATGCAAGTAAACCAAGTGTTTTTACCTAATGGAAATGGGTGTCAAACCCAGAGTTACCTGTACAAGTATATTAAGTTCATATACAATAATTATTATAATGGATATGGCAAAGGTTTAGCTGGGTTAAGAGTACCAATTTCCCTTATATATACTGATTTTTGGCAATACAAACCAAGATTTATAGTTAAATTTTACACTGTTCCTATCATTTTTCAGTTATATCCTTTCATTTACATGTTCTTATAGAGAATTACAAAAGTGAGACTGAACCTTTGCATAAGCTGTGAGCATACATGCACATTTTCCAAATGAGAAAGCTCGTAACTAGAAATTCACAACTCTCAAATTAATGGATCAATGAATAAATAAAATACACACAAGTTCTGGAGAATAGTGTCTAATCTGTGACCTGTGTTGTTCTGTATTTCCTTGTATCTGACTGGAGATATATTTTAACACAAAATAATTGAAGATTAATCATAATGGTGATGAATACTCATCGTCAATGTAAATGTGATAATTCTTTCTATTCATACCATCACAGGTAAGACAAAAAGCAGCATTCATTTGGCCCATAATAATAAGACTTAGTTATACATTTCCATGAACAGATTATGTGTTTGCATCTGTTTGATAACTGAAAAAGTACATTACTAAAATAAAGGATTTCTCTTTCACTAACAAGGGAGGATCCCTGATATCCAATAATGCAAGAAAATTTTCTTGCAGCTTTGGACACATTTTGACAAATGCTCTATATCAACAGCATCAGGACTGAAGATTAAATAACAAGCACCAAATCACCTGACCCAAGATCAAGATACTTCTAAATGTTCAAGTCAATGACTACAACTGGCAATTTGTCAAAAACTACATAAAGCATTATTTTCTCTATTGTTAAATATAATTATTGATCAATAAACCCAACAAAAATTCAATATGAATCTATAGATTTAAAAATACGTCAACTTTATTATTGGTCAATAAACCCATATTTCAATTTTAGCCTGGATTCTGACCTTGATGCACAAACACATGGAGTTAGTCATGTGTATAGAACAGTGTGATAAGCCAACTACAATAATGACATCAACAAAGCTTAATTTTCTCAAAATACTTGTCAGTGTGCACCTGCCAATAAATGGGTCTTGCTATTTTGCTCAATACTGATTTTAATTATTGGATCTGGGTCTTTGGCATTAATTGTAACTTTTATTTTGCTGAAGACAAAGTGGGACAACATGATACAGTAATGTCCATGCATATGTAACATACCCCTGCTCACAGATATTTCAGTGCTATAAAACTGTCACTTGTACACCTAGGTCAAAATTATGCAGTTCCTTGTGTGACCACAATAGGCTGATTCCACAGCCACAGTATTATTACACTTTTATTAGTTACTTTGTGAGTAAAAGACATACAAAGGGAGAAAATTCTTTGATACTGTACCAGTATATGGTCAAAACCATAATCTAGATATGCATGGTTTATGTAAACCACTGCCATATTTTGAAGAAAAAAAAATCAAAGGTTCAATATAATATGGATTAGATGCATTAAATGTGAAAGACTGGATTAATAACAAAGGAAAAAAAAAAAAAGTGCCATCTAGAGGCAAATCAAAACATTAATAAGGTTTCATGATGGATGAAAGTGCGTCATATTACCATGATGATTAATCGAGATGGAACTTATTTCCTGCATTCTAAGAAATAAGCACAGAAGTCAAGCCTAGAAAGGAAGTTATGCTTTTGATGGAAAATTGATTATATATCAGCCAAGTTTTATAGCATAATTTGAATGAAGTCTTAAGTAGCTCCTGTGGCATATGCCTCATTTAAAATGGAACTCTCCACTTTTTACACAATTAACCATCAGGTCTATAAGATTTTAGAGTCTCTTGACAGATCTCAAATTACTACTAAGTACTGTACAGTTCTGACTCCCAGAGTATTAAATATAAGGTCGCCTTCTTTTGATTTGCTCAGGTGTTGTTCTCACTTAAATATATAGAGGTTGATACATGTTATTTTGGGGTTTAACACCCTTTCTCAGCACATGATAGACAGCCAGTATAACTTATAACTGGTGGAGGAAGAACCTGAGGGGGAAAAAAAACCCAGTAAGAAACACCAACCCACAGGACACTACTGGCAGAATTCTCACATACCCGCATTGGTTGTGCCCGAGACTCAAACCCATGTGAACAGAGATGAGATGGCAGTGATCTTACCATATAGGCAAGTAGTTTAGACCACTCAGACAACCAGGGCCCCAGGCTGATGTATGTTTGCATAGCAGTTATGTTCAATAACTCATGAAGGCCAAAGATCACAGTTTGGTATGGTTTTTTGGCACATGACAGGCTACTATATTAGGCTGAGAACGAACTAAGGAAGAACCAATGACCCATAGGAAGCTACTGGCAAGTTTTCTCATAAACCCATGTTGGCCAAGCTAAGACTCAACTTATGTAAGATGTGTGAATGATCTGTAAAGGATGGCCCTGGAGACCAATCTGCATCCCAGAGCCTCAAAAAATTATGTAAAGTCAAAACTGAGCCATCATGTTAAAATATATTATTCTATTCAATATATATGCTGTGAGCAACTATTCTGCTTCATAGGCATGAAAATTGTAGAGTGACATTTAAACTGCATAATTTTTTAAAAACTTAAAATATACTAAATTATTCAGAAAAAGTGTCTAATTTCATTGTGCACAGGGTTTTTTAATTTGAAACAAGGATGGTTTTTAAAAAAATGTGTGTGGGGCAGGGACAGGTTTAAAAGATGAAACATGCAATTGTGCTTCTCAGAATGGACCCTAACCTTGTCCATTTTTTTTTCACAACAAAATTTGAAGGAGCACTGTGTGAACCGAAAATGACTTAAATGCAAGTACTATGAATTCAGAGATCACAGGAAAAAAACTAAATCAAAATTAATTTGACAATGGTGCACTTCCTTCAGAATCTGATAGCAATACATGAGTAAAGAATGCACAAGAATATGGAATAAAACTGCTTACATCACAAACAGAAAGACTGGCTTCAAAATGACCAACATGAAAAACGGTTTCATTTTGTTAATAACTTTGCAACACTTTAACAGTAGGGACCAATTATAGAGCTACTGTATAAGTAGGCTATTACTGCAATTTAAATGCAGCTAAACTGTAGAAATTCTCATTCTGAATAAGTCCTTGTGATAATTTGACAATATGTTTTTTTAGAAAACAATCTATTAGCATGAATTAACTGCAGTAATTGACAGGAACTTCAAAGTACATGTTCATAATTGTGATGATGTAACAAGCAATTAAATATGAATAAATACTAGACAGAGAACCATGAAAATAGTAAATGACCTCATAAAATCAATGTAAATTTTAAAGCAGATTAAAAACAAGAGACTGAACTGTGAATGAGCTCTTCATCTGACATTGAAGGAAATCTTCACACTTAAATTCTGACAACTCACACTTCTAACATCTGATTGCCTAATATTAAATCATTGACTACATAATTGTCAGATTTTTTTAAAACTGAGTATGAATTCTTTAAATCTACAGATGTTCCCAAGGTTGATAGATTAAGGGGTCGTCTAAAGTGGACTTTTCTGCTCTTTAAATATGGGCCAAGGAACTATAATTAATGGACCTTTAAGTGGAAAATGTTTTTCTAAAGTTGAAACATTGGAACTCTTAACATTGTTTTAAATGTTTTAAATGTTGGCCCCTGTGAAGAGAAACAAACTGTTTCTAGTAAAATATGTTTCTTTGATAATACTTACCCGATCACAATGCCTTAGAAGAACTACTAGTACTTCGCAAATCCAGCCCTTCCAGATTAAATCTTTTTAGTTGAAAACTAAAAGTTATCTGCCCACATACGTGACAGTTAGATAAAGCGATTTGCCCTTGATACCAGGACTGAGAATAACAATAGCTCATGTAAAAATTCATTTCAACTGACCAATCAGGTACCCCTTAAATATTATTATGTATCAGGACTCCAAATTCACAGTAGTCTATTAGCCTGAGGTCATTCTATCTGACATACAGTTCATGCAGGTGCTCAGTACTATCTCAGAAATGGGTGCAACTGTTTAGAATTTGATAAGACATATCTTTAAATGGTGATTATTTACTTTATTTCCATTTTCATACATCTATATCCTGGCAATTAATTAAAATCAGATCTCCAGTGTCCTACCTGAAGATCTGACAGCGACCATTTAGGGGTCATGACCTTTGAACTAGCCAATGGAAATGCAGCTTTCAGAAATCTGAAAGTAAATCACATTGTTCAGCACAGACTGATACTCTTTAGCCGTGCCACTCATTCTCCCAAACATTAAGATATAAAACTTCTTCTGATTGGCTGATAAAATTAGATATTATGGCAATATCACAGGTCACCAGAACATGACCCCTAAGTGGTTGCTGTCAGATCTTCATGTAGTACAGTGGAGATTTGATTTATCAGATAGACCCCTGTGAAGAGAAACAAACTGTTTCTAGTAAAATATGTTTCTTTGATAATACTTACCCGATCACAATGCCTTAGAAGAACTACTAGTACTTCGCAAATCCAGCCCTTCCAGATTAAATCTTTTTAGTTGAAAACTAAAAGTTATCTGCCCACATACGTGACAGTTAGATAAAGCGATTTGCCCTTGATACCAGGACTGAGAATAACAATAGCTCATGTAAAAATTCATTTCAACTGACCAATCAGGTACCCCTTAAATATTATTATGTATCAGGACTCCAAATTCACAGTAGTCTATTAGCCTGAGGTCATTCTATCTGACATACAGTTCATGCAGGTGCTCAGTACTATCTCAGAAATGGGTGCAACTGTTTAGAATTTGATAAGACATATCTTTAAATGGTGATTATTTACTTTATTTCCATTTTCATACATCTATATCCTGGCAATTAATTAAAATCAGATCTCCAGTGTCCTACCTGAAGATCTGACAGCGACCATTTAGGGGTCATGACCTTTGAACTAGCCAATGGAAATGCAGCTTTCAGAAATCTGAAAGTAAATCACATTGTTCAGCACAGACTGATACTCTTTAGCCGTGCCACTCATTCTCCCAAACATTAAGATATAAAACTTCTTCTGATTGGCTGATAAAATTAGATATTATGGCAATATCACAGGTCACCAGAACATGACCCCTAAGTGGTTGCTGTCAGATCTTCATGTAGTACAGTGGAGATTTGATTTATCAGATAGAATTTCCTGGAAGGCCATGATACACATGCTATATATACAGTAAAATCAATGTTTACGTATGTAAAGATCAACCTAAAGATGATCCAGTACAAAAAGGATTGAATGTCACATGCTCTGATAATACTACGAAAGCTGAGTGTATTAAAAGAAAATCATACAACCCTATTATTTATTATGATTAGACTCAAGGCCCTCTTTTCCTGACCCTGTTTGTTACATGGAAATCACTGCAAAAGTCCATAGTGATCGAAAGTTTTAATCTAGTAAGTTTTTGATGATATTTAAAGTACAGAGCAGTCATCAATCAGGACTGAATCGACTTAGGTCCATTTATATTACTATAAAACTTTAGAATGACAAATAATATGTCACTGAATTTGAGTCATTGCACCCACATGACCATGTTGACATACACTTGAGTAAACTGACCTACTAGTTTTCAAAATTTCAATAATCCAATGGCAAGTAAAGTTTCATTTATCACCAGTCAATGTTTATTTACACTATCATAGGTATTTTTGTTTCAAGTCATAATGACTGACGATGTCCAATCTATATCAGATCAAACTTTGCAAATCACTGAGATTCAACTACTCGCTAGATGGTCCTATAAATTTCAACTCATTTTGTTTGATTTATTGAATAAAATTGTATTTCAGAGACTGTAAACCAGACTTAAGTACTTATCAAAACCCCAAGTGAAGTGCCATATTCATCAATTAAGCATTCTGTCTTTAAGGGTTAGCAATCATGATGACACAATCAAGTTCATATTGTGAGCATACCTGTTGTGAAAACTCAAACAACACTAATAATATCATTAGAGATTTTCTCACCCTGCTTTCACACTAGCGTCACAATTACCTGGTACTGACTTAAATTGCTTGTCTTTTGTGTTACAATTTGTAATGATCAGGGTGAACGGGGTCTTTTTCTTTTTCTCACATTAAGTTAATTATTTGGTTTTTTTTTTTTTATCAAGATGACAAGGCTATATAAATCTGTTCAGTGATCTTGTTTTACAGTTAATTTATGGACAATCAGTTCTCATTTTTCTTTAAACTTGTAGTGAATATTTTCATGTAACCTTGATAGTTTTTAAAACAAGATTTGCACTTTTTGAGTACGAACAATGGTGATAAAAAACAAGCATTGTTAATCTAAATATGCTTTTGACAATGTTTTGTGGGAAGGACTAAAGATGCCAATGAGTTTCCAGGTACTCAGGTACCCACCCGTCAATAATCCTGGTAATAAAATGAACAACAGAGTACCCATTAAAAAGTTTTCCAAGTTCAGACTGAGACAGAATAAAGATTACAGTTCAAGGCTCGTGGGGTGTGTGTATTTATTCATCATCACAGGGACTTGTATGGTTGCTTACAATTTACTTGTCAAACATGTACTATAAAATAATATAAGGGAAGATACTTCTCTCCTTTCTTGCGCAACCTATTTAAGAACCAAGGTTGATATTTCAAGCTAGACTGCCCTTCACACCGATCCATGGTTCATGCGCCATTTTTCTCACGACTTAAATGCACTTGTTTTGAGATCCGGATGACTTTAACTGGGTCAATACCTTTTGTCAACAGCGACAGTAAGTACTAATTAAGAAATATTCAACAAAATAAAATTTAAATACGTACAATAATTCAAATAAAAGAAAGCACAATAGAAATGTCTGGTTTAACTAATGCCATTTTTGCCTCAAGTTTGTGGCCCTGGAGTGAGTGTTAGGTGTTCAAGTCAGAGCCGCTGTTCGCATGTTTGTTTACTGGACCTTTTTTATTAGCAGGAAACCCAAGACAGGATTTTTTGTCATGGCAAAGACATCACAAGAACTTGGTTCCCATTACATGCACTTCTTATACCATGTTAGGAAAAAAATGAACGAAATGTGCAACAATATAGAATGAAAATTTTTCACTGAAATATTTAAATATAAGGGTAGAAAATTTTTTTTTTAATAACATTTAAAAAATTTTAATAAAAATGGGTGTAAGTGTGGTAATTTTTGCATGAATTTTACATGAAACAGTTCCAAGAAAACAGTCGGGTTTCTTTGATGTGAAACCACTTGTCATCATTTGTGGACTTTTCGACTATTCGCGAAAGTTACTGTAGACATGTAGACTCGTTAGAGCGAGTGTTATGTATAAAGGATTTATCAATTTATTTTGTGTCTATACTCTTGTACTAACTGCTAATCCACATGGATTTAGCCGATCTGTGACAAAAATTTTGACTGCAGATCCAGGTAAGTAGCAAAAATAAAAGTACATTTTTCATATAGTTTTCTGTCATCATGGCATGTAATATATAGATTACTCTTTTTTATTCTCAGATTACGCTTTTTTTGCTACTTATATTAGTAATAATTACGCTTATACCTCTCTTCTGGGTTGGCATGTGTGACCTACAACATAACAGTTCAGGTTCATATTTAATACAATTTCCCTTTGATTGGGTACACGGGTAACCAGTCCATAGGACTGACAGGTACCCAGTAGAAATTTCCCAATATTTTGACATCTCTAAGCAGGACTAGTATATTTCTCACTCAGCTAGTCCTGACAACAAGGAGATTCATGTTAAATTCTAGTCCTGTGTAACTAACATCATTAAAGCATGTGACAGTAATCTGTGGTTTATCCTAATGTGATTAAGTGTAGTAAGGAACTGAAAGGAAAGGTGTACTTAATGCATGCACTCATACATAGGGTTTACTATGGAGAAGTGTGATCCTAAATTTGTATTGACGATAAAAAAAAACAAAAACAAATTGACACCGAGGATGGTTCAAGGAAGTGCAAAACTTTTGGAATTACCTTCAGTGAAATCACAGAATCAGTACTTTATTGACAGAACAAAACAAAAACAAAATCTAGTTCTGTTCTGAATCAACAACTTCAAAACTGACTGTCTTGAAAATAATGGCAATTCATAAAGAAAAGCAAACAACTTCATTAGAAAAAATTCTATTTATTTACAATTAATCCAACACAACTGTAAAACTATTCAACAATTTAATCTACCCCTATATTCTTCTCTCAACTCACTATCAATCTCCACCCAATTCTTACAGTTTTTAACTCACACCTTCACTTACACTGCAATCAATGCTTTAGGACACACTGCACATGAGATATCAAGGGAGAGGTGTAGGTTGAAAGAATTGTAACATTTGTGCTGTGAAGGGTCAAATGGTAACAATAAATTTATTACTGTACCAATATTTGGAGCATTCCAGTAGAATGTGTTGTTTAGATTCTACTAATGAATACCTGCAGGACAAAAATTATACAACCATGGAGATCTAGGAACCTTTTAAGTTTTGTATGTTTCAGTTTCAATAATTAAACTGTGAGAATTCATTCAAAGTTTTGTTTAATATATTGAGGACATTAAAGTGAGCTTGTCTTCATTTGCTTAATAAATTTTCCAATCTTTCCTGAGAATGATGTGCAAGTATTCCCTCTCAAGAAATTTACACCTGATGTCCAAATTATTTCAGTGACAGTGGTTGAAAAAGATTCATTTTTCTCAGAAATTCTTCATTACTTTCATTTATCACGAGTTTCCTTCAGTAGCAAGCAGTACAGATGTAGAATAAATAAATAACACTCCAATTTGAATAAAACTTGGACATAAAACTGAATACGTGACAAACAACTGCACAATGTAAAAATGACTTCTTAAAAAAATGTAACTTGTGAACATGGCAACAAAATGAGAAATGAGCTTAAGGTTCTTTTCACATCCAATGAGTTTTTATTGATCTCAATGAACTGAACCATGCAAAAGCAAACTTGATAAAATAAGGAAAAGAAATGTCAAGCAATCAAATAAAAAATGAACATCTAAGTACAGGCAGAGGTCACAGAAATGATGGAATACATTCTTGATCAATAAAATTTCAAAAGAACAAATAACCCAGACCCTGATCTGCCTGTGTATTATGTGATGGCAGATCAGGATCAATGTTGCAAATGTAGTTAAAATTTACTTTAAGCTTGCAAAAACATCAGTCAGTCAGTACAGAAGAACACTTGTACTAAGCTCCAAGATACAATCATGGTCAACAGAGTGATTAAAATATAAAATTTTAGGTCCAACAAATACTTGTTGTCCCTTGGTTTTAATATTTTTTTTACAATTGGGGTCAAAAGTCTTCTAATTTGTTCATGTTGAATCTGAAAATGTGATGCACTGTTCATGATAGTTACCAAAGATAGCTGAGGGAATACCCAAGTCAGTTTCTGTGCCTTTTTCTGGATTACTTCTCTGAAGTTTTATAGTATATATATATATATATATTTCTATTTCTCAGTCATTACATATAATTTATACACTGACCGCAAATTTCAAATATATTATTTTTCTTCGTATCTGATGGTTAAATTTCCAAGTTCCAAGGCATAGATATTGACAGTGTTTTCAAACCCATGTAAGATAAATTAGTGTCTTTAATCCATTTTACAAGCATATAAACACACCTCAAAAACTCAAATTTTTACCTTAATGAATAAAAATCTTTTGACACTTTAAGTCTTAGGATACGCTAAATTATCTTCAAAAGTAATTTTTATGATCTATAAATGCTGGAACATGAAATTATAGCAATTTTTTCATGCAGTATAACTTTTGGGACACCTTTAATATTCTTTTCTACTAGAAGATTAATGTATTTTATCCATCATAACGACACCACAAAAATGACTTTGAGGTTGACTATCATCATGAATAATTTTGCATGTGAATATAATTTGTTTAAGAAGTCAATACATTTAATTTTCCTGTTTTCTTATTATTTCAACCCAATTTAGATTTGTATACAATTTGAATGGATGATGACAAGAAATGAGGATTTGCAGGTTGCTGTAACAGTAACCTCTCCTTGTTGACTCTAGACTAGTTAATTATTGTTTGATTATGCATTAGAATTTTGTATAAATAAACCAGTAATTACATTTTTATTTTTCCCTAAAAGTGTGAATGTCTAACTCATTAAAATGTGATCCCAGTATGATAACAATGAACAACAATTGTGTTTGGTTCAACACTCATATTTAGTGTGCATATTTACATTGATGGTTTGAACTTGCACTGAATGAAGTACATTCCTTGGATTAGAATCATACACACCACTGCACTAAACTTAAATAATATCTCCAAAATACAATAAAGAAGAGTCAGAAATAATACTTTGTAAATTAATTGTAATACCATATTCTCAGTTGTAGTTTGCTTTGATATAAGCAACCTTAAATCAGATGTGTACCCAATAAATCAGCCAGTGATACGGGATGTGTATCTCAATTAATCAGCCAGTGATACCGAATGTAATCCTAAATAAATCAAAGTGATACTAGATGTACACCTGAGAAAATCAGACAGAAATACCAGATGTTTATTTGAATCATAGGGTTAAAAGGCTTACCTTCTGTCCAGCATCAACGCTTTGTAGGCTGACTGTGTCATCCTCAAGCTTACGTTTTTTCCTTTTCTGAAAAAAGAATTTAATCACTTTCCAACAAACTGATTTCTTTTTCAAAATTATCATTTGTACACTATATATTTTCCTTTTGTTTCGTCAACAATTTACCAAAGTCTGAAACATCTGAAGTATGTGACCACTCTGGTGGCCTAGTGGTTAGAGCGTCCGCCTTGGATGTGGGAGGTCGTGGGTTTGATCCCCAATTGGGTCATACCAAAGACTTATAAAAATGGTACTAACAGCTGCCTCGCTTGGCACTCAGCATTAAGAGGTTAGTGTTAGGACTGGTCGGCCTGGTGTCAGGATAATGTGACTGGGTGGGACATCATGCTACATGTCTGAGGCATGATGCCCCAGTGCTAGACATCACTATAAACGGCCACACTGCAGACATCGTAGCGATATGACTGAAAAATTGTTAAAGCTACGTTAAAAATCCAAATCACACACACACACTCTGAAGTATGCATTATTTAAATATTTAAATAAAAAGTGCTCTGATGCAAGTACCATTTGTGTTCATAAATAATTTATTTCAAGTTTCATGCAATATAAATAAACTGTGAATAGATAATTAAGAAGTAAATGAGTGAAGTCATTAGAGAAGTCATGAAAAAGTAGGAACCAGAACCAGAGTGTAATCAATGATTACATTGCATAGCTCACCTCTACTTTCACTAGTTCCATGCTATCAATGCAAACATTATTGTGCAGGAGATAGATTCAAACTAATGTGATCTTGGACCCTTTTCCAACTAAATCTATTGTTGGCAATCATTTATTTCTACATCTGAACTTTTAATCAGTGCAAAATTTTCACATTTAAACTATTAACTGGCACTATTTAGTCAATATTGTGTGGACCTATTGTGTAACTACCTATCCACCCACCCACCAACCCACCTACCATGATAGTATATAAAAGAATAAAAATGAACATTCTTTTCTATCATATCAAAGTTGAGGCAACAAGTTGAAAAGAAACATATTAATGTTTTATTAATCTGTTAAAAATTATTCTTCTTAAAATCTTGAAAAGCTGTTATCATGGTCTACCCCTAGAAGCCAGATGCCCTGTGAAATTCAGTTTCAGTTATTCTGGTGACAGCCCAGCAGTACATAGCTGATTAATCACTACAGGTGAGGCCTCACATGAAAAGTATGCAGTGCACACACCCAATTACAGTACATAGAAAAACTGTTGAGGGTATATCACAATATACAATGTATTAAAATGGAAAGTTGATCACTGAATAAACATATTTATTCAAACTTCCAACTATATTGATCAGGAAGGGCCTTAGTAGGCATGGATGTATGTATGTCAAGCACAGAATCATTTTGTACAAAATGTAGGCCACAGTGACCATCTTTGTTTAAAGGTGTAATAGTAAGAGATGCATCCAATTATGTTTTATGAACAAAACAAAATGACATCAAAGAAATGAACCTTTAACACAAAATTTGAAGAAAGTCATGGAGCATGAAATATAGGTCACTGAGACCTCTTTTGGCAAAGATAGATGTAGAATTTGTCAAGATGCATCCACTCAACAAGTTTCATGATACTAGGTAGGACAATATGTGTGTAACATGCCAAAAAACACACATGGTCATTAGCTAAAAATGCAAAAAGTTAACAGCTAGTAAAGGATGAAATATGGGTTACAGTGAGCTTCATTTGCTGTAAACTGTACATGTAGTAGTAACAGAGATGCATATATTTTATGGTTCTAGCTTGAACAGTACCAGAGAAATGATAAAGTGAAAAACTATATCCAGATCAGTGAAACATACAATATAGTCATTACTGAAATGAGAGAGTAGTTTGCATATAGATGCATCCTCTAGTTTCATGACTGTACACAGGACAGTAGGTATAAAGCCTGAAAAAAATCACCTACCTGTATGTGGTCATGAGTTAAATGCAACCACCTAAGCCAGTTGCATGAAATATAGGCCACAGTGGCTGCTTTTGGTATGGGTGTGGTACTAAGAGAGATTTGTACAATCATTTAGTTTAATTATTAGTGAACAGACAGTAAAAACGTCAAACTGAACTAGTCAGTGAAATGCGAAATGGGTTATGAGCTAAGTGCCAAAACTTTACATAAGCCAATAATTTGTTATAGGCCACATTGACCTTCTTTTGATGTAAAGGTGTACCTCTATTAGGGATGCATACAGTCACCTAGTTTGATGATCTGGGCATAAACAGTGCTTGAGACCGAAAACAAGCCACTAAAGCATGAAATATAGGTCACAGTGATCAACTTCTCTAATGAGGGTGTAGTACTCATGAAGATGCAGCCTCTCAGCAACTTTCATGAATCTAGGTATAACAGTACATACATAGGGTTCTAAAAACCTATTTGGTGATGTACTAAATGTAAAAACTTAACCTAACCGGAAAAATGCAAACTGTAGCTCAGAGTAACATTCTTTTGTGGTAAGGGTGTGGTGCTAAGGAAACTGCATGCAATCATCTAGTTTATATATTCCGGCCTGAACATAGCTTGAAAAATAACAAGGAAGACACAATTTAACAAATGTCATTGAAGCATGAATTACAGATCATAGAGACCTACTTTTGCAATGAGTGTAGTATTCATCAAGATACGTTCCCCCACAAAGTTTCACGAATCTAGGCATGACAGCACATATACAGTGTGCTAAACTTTGGTTGGTCATGAGCTAAATGTAAAACTTGTACCATAAAATTTACCTAAAATCAGTGAAGCTTGAATTATAGGTCAGTGACCTATATTTGTGATGAGAGTGAAGTAATCCATCTTCACTAACCAAAGTTCTGATATGTTAACCTATCCATACCATGGCAGATCGATCAGACATTTCAATGCTTTGTACTAGTGAAAACTATTGGATTTCATGAATTGCCTTTCTTAGTATGTAATGCCAACTGATTAACAGTGTGCAACAGTGGTATATTGTACACTGGGCAAAAACGGTGGAGGCAATTGACTTCAAAAGGATACGAACCCAAGAGAAGCCATATCAGGTGTATTTGAGGGAAAGGATGTGTTTGTGCAAACATGGACCACCATTGGAAAATTGCTTATTTATGACTCCATTCCAGTTGTGTTCTCCAATTGTCTCCCCACCATTCTTAAAAAAGGGTTCAAATTTGAACAACTTGATTTTGATTGGATGAAATTCACAGACCCAATGCACTAAAATATTGGATCAATCTGCCAAGGTGAAGATTAACATATCAGAACCTTGGTCAGCAAAGATGGTAGTACTCATGAAAATGCATTTATACACCAATTTCCAAGATTCCATGTATAACTGTATTTATACAGTGCGCAAAAACCAGAGCTAAACCCAAAAACTTAACATGTGTTTACACATTTATTTGTACAGACACTGATGCCAGTGCTGCAGTTACTAAAATACAATTCTATTCACTGAAACCAAACCAGTCAGTGATGTCATGGTCATCTTCGAACTCAAATGATGAACAAATACAATAGAGGTCAGGTGAGCTAAACAGTAGGAAAAATAGGGCTGCTGGACATATTGTAAATTATGTCTCTCACTATTTAATTCAAGAAAGCTCTGTATACACTACTTAATTCAAGGAAGTTCTGTATACCTAACAAGTGACTGCAAGACTGTATGACTATTTCCAAACTCTATACAAAACTGCAATTTCAGCCAAATAATGGAGTAACTACCAATTTCACTATCTCCTTAGGACTCATTGAAACAAAGCACACAAAAACCAAGTATATGTATATAAAAAAATGTGGATACATATTTTCACATTTCTGATAAGCTTATACAAGTTGTGTACCAACATCAATGATGCTATACAGATTGGAGAAAGATGAAATTCACTGACCAATGTTGAAAATTCTGACAGTAATCCAATCACTGAATGTCTGCGAGAATTCTTTTCTGAGATGACTTCTGTTGGCAATCTGAAATAAAAAAATGGAAGTGATGTCACAACAAACTCAAATAAGACAAGTGACTGCATGTCAAGCTTGAACTCCTGTGAACTTTATGGTATCCTTTATGCTGATAATGCTTTATCCTTGTACAGCCACTTTGCAATACTCTCTATAAAAAAATCTAAAATAAAGAAGAAATTATAAGAAGGGTTTGATGTTTTATGTTGGATCAGTTGATACTAAAAGTGCATAGTACAGACGATTTTCCACATTTTCCAGTTGCAATGTGCGAGGAGGAGACCTCTGATATTCTACTTACATTTAGAGACTACCAGGTACACAGCCTGGGTGATTTTAAATGATATGTTAACATCTGTGGTTCCCAACAGTTTTGAGTGTGAGGACTGCCTCTTAACTTCGGAAATAATTTTGCAGAGCCCCACATACTAACATTTTTACTTTTATGTTCCCTTGGAATTTTCACCCCCTCTGTGTGTGTGTGTGTGTGTGGTGTGGTCACAGGCTAGGAACCACTTATCTATATCATCTCTTTTCAACATGCTTAGATGGATGCCAGTTAAGGACATCATTATTTTTTTAAAAAGCTGTTATTTTCAAGATCTTAAATACTACACAGCCATGTTTTTATTGTTGTAAATTTTGTAAGAATCGTAAGCATAAGAGTATATGGTTGAATGAAAACAATGATTAATATGAAAAATGTTCGGAGCAAGTATTTCAACAAATCTTTTGCTTAGCATGATGTTAAATGAGCATCAAGTTTTTTAGCTTTTAAGACATTATCATGAATACTGCAATCATGTTTCCTAGAACAGATCCTATATTTTATGGATTTCTTCAGCTTCCATTAAATCAAGTTATAACTAGTGGTATCCTTAAAAGCTAAATAAAAACTTTCTGTAGACTACAAGTTTAAAAAAAATCTAATTTTAATGTTAAACATGAGCACAAGATTCTATCTGAAATAACTTGAACAAACGTCCTGTTACCATTGCCAATGATCCATTTTTGTATTTCTTCATGTTGTCATTTAAAAGATAAAATAATTTTTCAACTGATTTCACATTAGAAAAAACAAGCTTGTTTCAGATTTCAGGGCAGTGTATAGGGTATAAACATGGGTAAAAATGCCATCTTTCAAATAATACCAATCCATTTTCTGATATGACTATTGAAGATAAACGAATTAATCTATCCAAACATTTCATGCAAAAATAAAGTCACATTTTGTATCATTTAAAAGCTGAAACAATTTTTTGAAAGCTAACTTCAAAATTACTGGCATGATCAAACTTAACCATGAAAAAGTTAGTTTTGAGATAACCTGAACTTTATTGCCACCACAAGTAGGCCCTGCTGTCTCAAATATTGTAATTGCTTTGATTCAAACACATCTTCATCATTTATCAAGTAATTTTGATTTGGTTTTATTTAAACAATGGATTTTCTGCAACCTGCTGTATTTTTTAACCCTATTAATCATCTTGGACATTTTGTAATGGTAAAATGCATAAAAGTTTACAGACACAATCCCAAAACATGTTTGATTCCGTTTTATTTCTTTTAGAAGACATGAGAGCTTCTAGATTTTTTTAAATTAAAGGTTTAATTACTTTTAGATAAAGTAATATTTTACTGTCATCTTTTTTTCTGTTGACCAACATTAAACAAGAGTACCCTGAAGGGACTGGCACACTACTGTCCAAAATGAATTTCCTGGAATTCAAGATAAGACTACTTCCACACCTTTTTCATTTAGGCCAAAAAGACACCTTTAGATGACTTTTCATGAAATGCTGATCTTAACATAACCATCCATTCAGGAGAATTAGAAACAAGATTGCCAAAATATTTAACTGTGGCAGCCATAACTAAGGTCAGATCAGCACCATATTCATTCAGGGCCAACTAGATATCATAATAAGTCATCTGGTGAAAACTTCATGTCAGTATGACTTAAGATTTATGAGTAATAACTACAGCAAGAATTTCAAGATTGCTGCCATAGTGGCCACACTGGGTGTCTTATCAGCACCATTTTCATTAGCCCTTTATGAAGTCTTCTGGTGAAAAACCAATGTTTTTATGACTTTCCATCTAGAAGCAGCAATAACATTTTCAAGATGGCTGCTGTGGTGACCAGATTGGATATCTGATTGGCAAGATTTTTATTTAATACAAACTAGACACCATAAAGAGCTTTCTAATGAAACCCCTATGCTGGTATGACTTTCCATTCAATAACAGCAATTACAAGATTTTCAGAATGACAGCTGTGTTGGGAATATTGGATGTCAGACTGGCATCATTAACATTTAGGAGCAAGTACACATAAGAAGTCTTTTAGAAAATCCACATGTTATTATGACCATACATTTAGGAGGAATCGCAATAACTAGACTTTCAAGATGGCTGCAGAGAAGGTATATTGGATGTCTGAGCACCAAAATTTTTCTTTAGGATCAAGTAATGAATACATATGTAAAGTTTCATGGCAATCGTCCAAGTAGTTTAGGAGGAATAATGACAAGTTTTTGCTATCGGTAGGACATGTCACGCAACAGGTCATTCCAAAAGCTTATCTTCTATGACCAGAAGCACTAAACACAAGTTGTAGTTGTTGTTGTAGGGTTTAATGCCATTTTTCAGCACAAGATAGGCTATACATGGCGGCCAGTATAACTGGTGGAAGAAGAACCCGGAAAAACACCCGGAAAAAACCACCGACCCATGAAAAGTTACTGGCAACCTTTCTCACATACCCACATTGGCCGAATCCGAGACCCGAACCCAAGCAGACAGGTGAGATAGCAATGATCCATAACAGTGAGCGCTTTAGACCACTCGGCCACCCAGGGCCCCCACTAAACATGACAAGAGTAGATTGGCGTTTCAGTATAACACCATCTTTCACAGTGTGTCAGTAACTGACAGCTGTTCAGTTTGCAATGTTAATGCTTACAGTGATCTTCATCAGCATCAAACTCATTCAATATTTGGTTTTTACCCAGATAAAGTGTTAATTATGTCAAAGTTGGCAGCCCATTTATAAATTAAAGACTGACAAATAATTCTGAATGGTCTGGAAATCTTACCGTGCTTTGTACAGGTAACTGCGCCAAATGTGTATCATTTGTGCAGATGATTTGGTAACAACAAAACCAGAAAAAAACTGTAACCCAACCAAAAAGTTATGGAATGAATGATGTATTCAAAGTCACTGAATCAAATTATCCATTCATTCTTTGATAAAACTAACTAAACAAATATTGATGGCTGCCATGTAAAGTTAGGTTTAATCAAGAAGTTCCAGAGGCAAACACTATTGTTAAGGTCATGTATTCATTCAGTAGTGGCTATTTCAGTAACAGGCATTGCTTTTTTAATTTGATAACACATACATAAATGGTGATTATGCACTTTATTTGGATACTGAAACATATTCCTTTGGAAGGTCATTATTTACATACCCCAAGAAACACATGACAAAATTCAATGTTAAAGTACATGAAAAGTTTTGGATGAGGTCAACCTAAAGGCGTGATGCAGTACACAGTGAAATGAATGCCACATGCTGTGATGTTACAATAAAAGCAGGTCCTACTAAATACTGCTAAACCTGACAAAGCCCTACAAAGCCATGCAAAGTCAAATTAGAGAAGTGTATTTATATTGTTAATTATATTTATGAATAAATTAACCAAGCTGTAAGACTAGTTTTCAACATATTTATGCAGAATTAAGTGACCAAAAATTGGGCGACAAAGTTCAAAATCGAATAATGACAAAGTAGTAACAAAATCTAACAAAATCATATGTAAACTGTTTATTACTTTATAAATTGTTCATTTAACTTATTATCGAAAGAAAATGCAATTTTTCAATATATCCTAATCACACAAAGCCAGACAAAGTCACACAAAGCCTGACAGTCATACAAGCCCTATTAGACAAGTGTATTTATATTGTAAATTATATTGACGAATAAATTAACCAAAGTGATGGATTAGTTTTCAACGAAATTATGCTGAATTAAATAACCGAATAAAATTGCACAGCAACGTTCAATTCGAATAATGACAAAATCATATGTAAATACAATATTTCAATATGTCCTAATTATACAAAGCCTGTCAAAGTCATACAAAGCCTGACAAAGCCACACAAAACCTGACAGTCATACAAAGTCATATTAGACAAATGTATATTGTAAATTATAAATAACCAAATGGAAGGATTATTTCCAACATAATTATAAATAATGATAAAGTACTGATAAAGTCTGAAAAAACCATATTTGAAATGTTTGTTATTTTATAAACTGTTCATCTGACTGATTATCAAAACATAGGTTGACAAACTCAATAAACCTTAGGATGTTTCATAAGAAAGGAATACAAAGCCTGAAAAAGTCATACAAAGGGATAATAAAAGTGTGTACTATTGTTGTATGGTGTTTTTGCTGCATAAATTACAAAAGAAAAATGTTGAATTTACTACGCACACCATAATGAATGACTGGTAATTGGGAGACAAATTCCAAATTCACTGCATTTCAAAAAAGGCATACAGAGCCTGACAAAGTCTTAACTGGAATGTTTATTATTTTAAAATGTCTGTATATGAAAAACTATCGACAGAATATTATTTTAAAATGTCTGTATATGAAAAACTATCGACAGAAAAAGTTATTTTTCGCACAGGCACCCAATGTCATAAAATGACATTAAAAAAATGTTAACTGAGTTAAAGGTAGCGCGGTCCTACTCACCTACATGTGACTAACATGCATTGATACGTGTTAATGGAATACAGTTGCACTTCACCACCACATGCCTTAAATTTTATATCAACAGTAAATAATTTCCAGTACTGTAAGTTTAAAAACATTTCTATCCTTGTACTGAGTTAAATTAGATAAAAAAAATAAAATAATGATCATAGACAAAGCAAACATTTTCTAATTCTGTTATATTTATCAATATAAATTTTGTATCCACACTACATATTTTTAAATGTAAGTAATTGCCATTTATTTGCCTCTCATGATCCTGTCATTTTTTTTCTCCCAACACTTAATGTAATTAAATATTTTTATAAATTGACACAAGGATGTTTCACTGTCAAACAAAGGGAGAAAGTATAGAATTAATAAATAAGAAAATTCAACCTCCATTTGGGAAGATATCTGTATAAACTTACACTAACCATAATTAAATGTTTTTAGAAAGTTACAACATCCTAAAAATAATGATAAGAAGAAAATGTTTAAGAAAATGCATGATTTAATATTTAATCTAATAAACTATAGTTATATATGTCTTTGCGGTGTTAAGTAGGACCGATATGTCTTGGGGACGAAACATATTGGAGGCTACACTGCCTATAGTCAAAGAAACAACGCGATAATAATTAGAGCTTGTAACCATGAAAAATTTAGTAAATGGGTACACCAAAATAAAATAGTATATCCTTGCTATTATTTGGAGAAAAAAATAATTATCTTGAGTAAAAGAAAAGAAAATATTTCAGCTAAAAAGACTATCACGGTCCCTAGAGAGAAAATAAACTGGGCTGGATAAAAAAACATTGCAACTGAAATTGCACCAGGTAAGCTACAAGAATATAGTTCATCATAATGGTATGTGTACACTTCCCTTGGGACCTATCTAAAGTGTTCATATAATCAATGATACAAAGTTGCAATTGCCGGTTGACACAGTAAGGTAAATGTCTTGGTTATGGGACACACATGTGTAATGTATTTAAGGCTTTGTTGATGTTTTTGTTGTATCTTAAACCTATTATACGGTTCTAAAAATCGATTATTATTAATTAAATATGAAATGATCCAAAGGCCTCCTTCTCTCTCTCTCTCTCTCTCTCTCGTTCTCTCCCTATCTCTGTTGACCATCATATCACGACCATCGCAAAAATCCATGAAAAGACGATAATAGAGGATTTTCACTTGTGAAATACCACAATGTCTCTGGACCTATGAAGGATGATGGTAAATGTTAAGTCAAACCGACCAAAGCAAAAGAGAGAGAGAGATAGAGAGAGAGAATTTTATGGTCGGTAGTAATGTTAATTAAAGCAGAATAATGACTTATATCAATTTTAAATATATTAAAATATTTTAATTACCTTTTCTTGGCTCGTCATTTTGCTTAGATTATATTCCATGCTAATTTCCATGCACCTGCACATCAATGCACTGACGAGCATTCATTATTCAAGAATCTGTGTTAGTAGTGCCATATTTTCTTCATAAAAACCATCTTTCGTGTATAAATCATAAGTGTGAATTATATTGATTTAATCAATGTGAATAAAAATAGAAACTCAAAAATGTAAACAATCAACTTATCAATATGCAAAGGTGATTGTGAATAGGCACAAAAGGACATTACATTTTGTAGTGGACACACACGGCCGAGATGTGAGTTCATTGACTCGGTCAATACACAGTTGCCCGTAGACAGTCTAAACTCCATTCAAAAGGCAAAAATATGTGTATTTGTATGTGATATAAATAAAATATATGTATAGTATGTATGCTGTATCAATGATATTCCACTCGTTGTGCAAGCCTTGTTTCCTTTTAATGAAACATTTGTACATCTTGTGGAATATCGATGATACAGCGTAAATACTATAAATAAATCCTGCTAATACACCATCATTCTGGTCAGAAATATGTGTCTTTCGAACGTTTATAAATAATGAAAATAAAATATGTGATAAAACACAATCTTACCTTACCTCAGCAGGGCAGTTAAATATTTCTATCAAGCTATTTGGCGTTTTCATACCATCTTTCACATTTGCATATATGGGGTTCGGTATAATAAGCATTTTACTACTATTGTCATTTACTAATTTACTAGTGAGTTTCTGTCATGTCAATACGAACAAAGGCTTTTTGATAACACTTGCACTTATCACAAATAAAGGAACCAACACCACAATTAAGTCCACATACAGCACAAGGCCAGTTTATTTTTTTGTCTTTTTCAAGCAGAAGCACTAGGCATTTTGGAATTTAAACTTAAATAAGATGTTTATTAAATATAAACAATATACTTTAGAAAGATGTAAAAGATATCTGATGAAGCTAACACGGAGTAACTTTTTTTTTATTGATGGACCAATATTTACGTGTCCCTTGTCTTAACCCTTTACCTCATGCAAGCGCCTTTAGATGCCTCTACTCCATTCGCATGGAAGCGCCTTTGGACGTCTCTACCCGATTTGCATGTAAGCGCCTTTCTACGCCTCTACACTATTCTCACAGAAGCATCTTTTGACGTCTGCTGTAAACATCAGCCATTTTTAGCAGGTTTTCGTAGCGCCACCTTAGGGGAAAACCCCATATTAGATACTACATTCATTGGTGTGAATGACCATTATGTCAGATCACGTGGTCGCTGTTTATGCTCTGGTCAAAATCTGCTATTTGAACTGGGTCATATTCTCCACTCTCCAAAATGGAGGTCGTGGATTTCGTTCAGTACTTACTCGAGTCTTCATGATTAGAATCACAACTATGAAAGCTTCAAACACTTAGGTAAAGGCTCTGATAATGATATAGGAAGCCAGTAGTTTTTATAAATTCTCAAATTCAGCTGATTTAGTGATGTAGATGCAGACAAAGAACTTGTAAATTTCAAGTATGAGAAATGGCAGCTACGGTTGGTCATGTGGCTTTACTGACTTGACAGTGAACGAGTTCTCTCAAGATTTTAAAGCACATAAGAAATTCTTCTGTGAAAAATAATTATATAGCTATAACGATCGGATTTTACTCTTAAATCTTTCCATACATAATATATTGTACCAAAAACATAAAATGGTTAAAATTGCTGTTAAACGTAACATACACTTCACTGCTTAACAGGCCTATGTGTATGGAGTAGACAAGGTAACAGGTGTTCTATTTATAGTGCACTGCACTGGGTAACTTTGCTACATGTGTATTGAAGGGCTAAAAAGCCATACACTCTATGAGGTAAAGGGTTAATAGGCATCATTTGGCATGTTGCATGCTTTTAATTTGTTAGTTATTCAAAGATATACAAGTGTTGCATTTTGGGGATTTACTTTTCAAGTTAGAATGATAACAATACTTTTCGTGATGACTTTGCATGCTATTGTCTGCATTTTATGACATTGTGTGCCTGTGTGAAAAATAGCCATATCTGTCGATAATTTATCAGAATATATATATTTTTTAAAAATAAACATTTTAGTTACAATTTTGTCAGGATTTGTGTGCCTTTGTTATGCTTTGTCAAACATCTACACACTTGTTGAGTTTGCTAACATATGTTTGATAACTCAATAAGACATACTTAGACATACAGCATTTTATTTCCATAGATTATCCAATTAACTCATAAAAATACAAAACATTTCAAATATGGTTTTGTCTGACTTTGTTATTATCCAAAATAATTAATTGCCAATTCGCAGTCTATTAATGGGGTGCATGTATAACCCTAGTCTTTCGGTTTGGTTGATTTATTCATCAATCTGATAATGCAACATAAATGCACCTTCCTAATCTGACTTCTTCTGGCTTTGTGTACCTTTGTTACGTTGCGTCGAATATAGACAAAACTAGATAAAAACTGATAACTTGTTATAACATATATTTGGAAAACTGCATTTTCTGTCCATAATCTGTCAAAAGAACAATTTATAAAATAATAAGAAATATTTCAGATATGATTGTGTCAAGACTTTATCAATACTTTACCATTGTTCAAATCTGAACTCTTGTCGCCCAGATTTCGATAATTATTTTGGCATAATAAATTATGTTGAAAACTAGTGTTTCAGTTTGGTTAATTTATTCATGAATATAATTACCAATATAAATACACTTTTTTAATTTAACTTTGCATGGATTTGTCAGGCTTAGTCCGAGCTTCCTCTGACCCTTGCCACCCCATTTTTGATATTTGGAAATTTGTGTTGGGCTGCACCCCAACATAAATTTCCAAATATCAAAAATGGGGTGGCAAGGATCAGAGAAAACTCGGACTATGTCAGGCTTAGCAGTAAAAGCTATGGATGCTGAATACAAAATCATACCACCATATATTCTGATGCTTCGACTCTTTTCTTGATCCAGTATACTACCTGGCCACCATTATAAAAGTCCATAACAATCAATCATTTTCGTCTGTAAGTTTCTTGAGAACAATAAGGTACACTAAATTAATTGTCAGTTTGCTACATGGTCACCTTCAAGTAACATCCTAATCGTGACAATATTTAAAACAAAATACAAGGTTTATAAGATTAGAGACACTTTTATGCTTGAGAAATACATACCTAAATAGATTTTCATCAGCCATCGTGCGTAACAATTAACAAAACAACAACACAACCCATCCAACAATTTTGAAAATGGCGGCCTCCTAGTGTGACACCTTTCTTAGCCAATCAAAAGAGAGAATTTGGGAATACCCCCTTTCTCGGTTTTGTTTGAATTTACACGATAATTTAATAATAATAACCGAAACAGTACTAAATGATAGGAATAATAAATAAATATATAAATAATATATTATAAACAAATACAATGACAATTTATGAAAATATTCTAATAATTTTATTGCTGAGCAAATGCGAAAAATATGGTCAATTAAGTACATATGTATATTTTAATCCGTAATTATGACACATCTGTAAGCTATATATTTTAAGGCATTTTCGTTTCCAACATGAACATGTGTGAAAGTTCGATATTCTCAGTGCACGCAGGCTAAGTTTAATATAATGCAGCAGAGTATAATTCCATTATTTGAATTAACATGTTTTGTAAACAAGATATCCCACGTTTCAGTTTAAGTTTCAGGGATACGTGTCTTAAACCTTGGAAAAACTCAGTTTACCTAGCTGGAGGTACGTTCAAATTTGTGACAAATTTTTGAATTTACTTAGCTGGAGGTACGCTCAAATTGTGACAAATTTTTGAATAACTATTTAAATTTTCCGAACATAGGCAACGGGTGCACGTATGACTTAAAATTTTGAACTACGCTAGGCCTATAAACTTATGAATCACTTTTGGCTTTCGTCAGGTGAACCGTAAGTCTGACAAACAATTGAAGGCATAATTATGTTTATTTTCTTCTTTTTTTTCATTTCTTCCCTTTTTCTGCTTTTCATTTATGATGTATTACATGTGCACGCTGAGCAGGAAAAATAGATGACAATTTGCTTGGGGCTTACCTCATTTAAAAGCCGTTTAGATATATACAGTGTGTGTATATATATATATATATATATATATATATATATATATATATATATATATATATATATATATATATATATATGGATTCCAGATATGACATTCCCTGTTTTCATTTTTACAGGTTTATATGTAAATAAGAATGAGCATTTTTTTTAGGTTGATGATTTCCAGGAGCTTTTCAGATTTAATTATTTATCTATTCACCATTTAAATGTTTCAATATAATCCAGCTGTATAATCCAGGGTTTTAGAGAGATCTACTTTTCGAGAAATCCTTATTATTTTTATTTAGTATTGTAAAGTTATCACCAATGAATTCATGCAGGAAGAGTTTATAAAATCTGTATACACAGTTGTATGAATTGAATGTTAAGTGTGTTAAAGTGTATTCATGCTTGCATACCATCTTGGGGCGGGGGGGGGGGGGCAAGTCACTAATATGTGAGATAATTCACATCATTTCAGTCACTACTGTACAGCATGTATAGAGTTGGTAGTAATTATCTGAAATCCTCTCTGTTGGTTTATTTGTAATCAACATGCTCCCCAATCTGATTAAAATCAGATCTCCACAGTTATACATGAAGATCTGACAACAACCGCTTAGTGGTCATGTTCTGGTAACCTATGTTATTATCATAATCGCGAATTTTATCAACCAATCAGATGAAGTCTTATATCTTTGCAATGGGAGACTGAGCAGTGTGGATGAAGAGCATGAATGTGTACTGAACAATTGGATTCACTTTCAGATTTTTGAAAGCTTCATTTCCATTGGCTGATTCAAAGGTCACCAGAGCATAACCCTTAAGTGGTTGCCATCAGATTTTCATGGACAGCAGAGATCTGATTTTAATCAGGTCAGATTGTTATAAGTTGAGTCCAACTACAGATTGGAAGACACAAATCTACCATCACATAGGTCTGTGTGGTTTGTTACGAGCAATCATTAGATCAAACAACATATATGGCAGATCAGGGTCAATGTTCTTAGCAGCTGGACAAAATGTATAAGCAAGTATACATGGTATGTCATCACATATTATACTTGAGTTTGATGCACACATAATTGCAAGCACTTTAAATCTATGATTTTCCTTGAGTGAGTCAGAAACCCCATCATTTCTTTTTAGAAAAACTGCACAATTGGGAATTTGCAAAAATTTAAATCTGCAAGATTTTGAAATAGTTTGCATTGGGATTGTGGTCAATTTTTAGCTTAGGGACCTTTTTTAAAAAAATCAGCATAGACCAAAAATCTGCTGTAGCATGATTCACCAGCACATAAGGGTCAGCACTGTTCTTCTTACTTAAGATTTCAAGCCAATACCCATCCTCTCTTTTTTTTAATAAACTTGGGAGGTCCTGAGTGGCAGGTTGGTGTAAATCACTCACTGTTACAGATCTCTGCCATCTCACATCTTTCTCAGGCTCAGCCAGTGTGGGTATGTGAGAAAGCTTGCCAGTAGCTTCCTTTGGGTCGGGTTGTTCTTCCTGAGGTTCTTCCTCCACCAATTATACTGGCCACCATGTATAGCCTATCTTGCTGAAAAATGTCATTAAACTCCGTAACAGCAACCACAACATATAAGTTGAATATCTTTCTGAAAGAAACCTGGCTGATATTGTAGTAATACTGTTTTTGGAATATCCAGCTATATGTGCAAAGAAATGATCCTCATTGAAAGATGGCCACTAAAACTAACATTCACCAATGTTTCAGTCATCTGTGAAATACTTGGACTTAATGTTTTAATGATATTCTTGGAATCTTAGAATAAACAAAAATTTAAGAAATCGATCAGTTTCAAAAGCCTCTGCTATTACTTATGTTGCTATTAGTGATGGCATTTCATCGAGTCCTTTTGAGAGCAATAAAGTTATTATTACATCTGAGGTAATTTTTTTGTGTGTCACAAAACAGAAGAGATGTTCCAGCTGACCTGAGTCCCTGATCTTGAATGCATTATGCGATGGCATATCTAGGTATGCTGTTTTCTTCGATGTGCACCAATAAGGTGTCCTTACAAAAGGATTGATCTCTCTTGAAGAGGACAAAATGGTACCAATATACTATTTTGGTGCCTGGCAAGGTGGTCTCTGACCAGGGTGGCCTTTCTTGAGAGGGTCTCTCAAGAAGTGACCACTGTGTCTGACTTAAGAAATTTTCATAAAAAGAACTATGTTGTTTTTAAGATAGTTATAAATTTTATTGAAATTAACAGCAAATCATCACTTTGTAGCCAGGATTAAACTGATGTGGTGTTATAAATTTGTACATACATAAGTATTGATAGACATGCAGGCATACACATACACACACAGACATGCATATATAAATGTATTCATAGACAGACATACAAGCATACAGACAGACATATATACAGATATATAGATATACACCAATTGTCATAGATTTCGTATTTATAAGAAAACACAAAATTCAATGGCCTACATTCTGTTATCTGTTTGTGACAACAATAAAATTCTATTCCCCTATCCTGACTATTCCAGTGGCCTAATGGTTAGAGTGTGTTAAGTGTAGGCTCGTAAAAAAGTAACAGAAGAAAAGAGTGAAGCCAACAAGCTTTGTATATTTTAACAAAATAATTTATTTCCCTAGAAAACAATGTAAAAATTGGAAATAGGACTTACGGTTTGGGAATATAATCCAAAATTTAATCCTAAGATTGAAAAATACAAGTCCTATCACTGAATAGTTCTAATAGAATCCAGGTTCGAATCTTGACAATGTTCCAATATGGAAGGCAATGACGTCAGATGTGGTCGTTGTACAAATGGCAACAGTTCCTCAATTGAATCACAGTTTATGTTTCCGTATAATTCCAGAATAAATTTCCATTGAATTTCTTTCTCCCAGAATTTTTATAAAAAAATACACTCATTTGGTTTTCTAGAGAATAAATTATTAAATTCCAAAAACAAAAATGAACTTCAAAAACAATCTGGCTTCAACAATTGAAACCTCTCGAGCCCTCAAGGTTTTAAAATACAACTGACTGAAAAGCTCTCAGAAAGGGTATTAAACCCAACTAAAACATCATCCCGTTATCACGTGATAGGTCACGTGGTCTCTTAACACTTGAACAACATAATAGAAAAAATGAAATTTGTCATACAGCAAGAACAGCCCTATCTAAGAACCAGACTCTCTCTCTGAAATAAATTTAAAAATAAAACATTGTTTATTCAGACTAGGACGAAATGACCTTGGCAATAGCCAATCGTTTTCGCGTAGTGTTTACCAGAATGGTGTACCAGAGTGAGTTCAAAGTAATGCTAATGTAACACCTTTTACGTTTTAGATAAACAGAATTGCTGAAAGGGAATATCAAATCCCGTGAAAATAATCATTACAGTAAAATGTAATGAAACAAAAATAAAATAAAAAAGAATTTTAAAACTAACACACAAGCAATTTAATTACATATATGTAACAAATAAGTGAAGATTTTGACAGCAGCTGCTTAGGGGTCATGTTCTGGTGACCTTTGAATTAGCCAATGGCATTGCAGCTTTCAGAAATCAGAAAGTAAATCAAGTCATACGTCATACATTAATGCTGTTTAACCATACTGCTCAGTCTCCCAAATGTCAAGATATAAGACTTCATTTGACTGGCTGATAAAATTAGTGATTATGGTAATAATATAGATAATCAGAACATGACCCCTAAGTGGTTGCTTTCTGGTCTTCATGCTGTGAAACAGTTGAGGCATGAATTTACTCAGATTGTTTAAACCACCTACTTGTTTCCCACTGGTCAGAAAAAGTCAGAATTTTCACCTTTGAGGAAGTTCAAGGAAAAGTAAGAGAATTTTTTGGTAAGTGAGAGAAATTCAAAATTTAGCCATGAGTAAGGAAAAATGAGGGAATTTTGTACCCCAAGTCAAAGAAAATTTGATGTAGACAAAAACAGGGGGAAATGTGCCGTGTAATTTTACTGGCTAAGGCTGTTTTCTTATCCATGATTTCAGATTTGAAACATTGTCCATGGGCTAATCACAGGACACTGTTTTCCTAACATAAAAAGCTCCTAAAATTGTTAAAAAGTGTGGTGGGGTGTCTTATCATCAATTATTTGCTTATCATTGGAGAAATATGGTCAGTTCTTTTGTTTTATAGGTTTAACAATAAATTATGTGTCAGTCTGTGTTTTAACTGAAAGTTATGGTCAGGGAAAACTTGATTTGATCAGGGAAAAGTCTGTAATGTTTATTCTGGTAATGTGTGGGAACTCTGACGTAATAAATCAACATTTGATTTTTAAATCATGACTACTGTCTATGCATTTAAATTGTAGCACAGTAGATTATTAAGATTAATTGTTAAGATTAACATTGTCATCCTATTGATCCAGTTTTATTAATTGTAGTATACAATCAGCCTTTTGTTTCAGAGTTAATCGTTCACTGTTTGTCTTTAAGAATAATGCTGAATTCTCATTAACTGGGTATACATTCTGTGCTAAGAATGTAAGTTGATAATGATATCTGCGACATTTACAATAGTTACTTCCTGGTCTCTGCTTTATGTGAATTCTGTGATAGTCTTATAAAGTTTGTAAGCTGATTAGGTAGTCTGTCCTCAGGTATGCCTTTTATAACTTCCTTCTCCAGGTATTTAGACAGGTGGAAGTTGACAAGTGTTGGAGTTTTTGTCCTATACTGGTGAAAATCAGCTAGCTACAGAGCAATGTTGGATTTTATTTATCAATAATATGGAGACAAAGAGAAGTATAATTATTTTAACTGTATAACAATTTATCATTTTTCAAGGATCAACTTTAATTTACTGATTTGAGCAAGATATAACTGCTGATTATTTTACTATTATAAAAGGTAAAAAGTATACACCAGTCTTTTTGACCTTTGAATGATATTTAATTTTATTTTCTTAGGGAGAAAAACAAATAATGTAAATAGTAGGCCAGTCTCTCCCAAGCCCAGTCAGTGTAGATTAAGCGTTATAGAAGTTTAATGTCTAATCTTTTTGCATATGCTGCATTTCAACTCTAGGTAACTATGCATAAAATTTGTTTGATGTTTAGCTCTACTGGTCACTGACCAGAAGAGATTTTGGATGGCCTGTTGTCCGATGTCTATCCATTCAAGTTTGCTATTGACATTCCTCCTAAAGTAATTGGAGGATTGTGATGAAACTTTACACACACATTTATCCCACAGTCTAGTTGGTCTTAAATGAAAATAATGTTGGTCAGACACTCAATATGGTCACCACAGTAGCCATATTGAATAATTTAATTGTTACCACTACTCCTGCAAAATGGATGGCCATATCAATATTGGGAAATTACTTCTTATGATTTCTTGTTTGTTCTAAAGATGTTTTGTTGATCAATCCTAATGAAAATGGTGCCCATCATTCTGATGATTAATATGGTCACCATGGTAGACAGCTTGAAAATCTTGTTATTGCTACTCCTCCTGAACAGAAAGTCATGTTGGCATGGTATTTTTACCAGAAATCATAAACTGACTTGTTGGTACTAGATGAAAATAGTACCAATTTGAAATCCAATATGGCCACTATGGCATACTTCTCTTAAATTAAAAAACAAAAACATACTGACATGTAGTTTTCACCAGAAGACAAAATTTATATGATTTCTAGTTGGTTCTGAATCAAAATGGTGCAGATAAGACCTCAATTATGGCTGCAGCAATGAACATATTGAAAATCTTGTCTCAAATTCTCCTGAATGGATGGTTTTGTCAATGTTGGATTTTCACAGAAAAATCTTATAATGGTGTCCAGTGTGTGCAGAAATAAAATGCTGTCAGTCTTGCATCCAGTATGGCTGCCACATTGGCTAATTTGAAAATTTTATCACCTATGATGATCAGAGATGGTTTCAACTATCAGTAGTTAAAAGAAAGAAATGGTCTTTTCTTGGATTCTTGGAAATTATTTTTTGGACTTTGCAGCATCAGTCCCTTTAAGGGACTCTTGTTTATTGTTTAAAATGACTTTTTTGTATGAATAGTACAAGCCTATGGTATCAGATCTGATCTAGTATATGAGCAATCATTCTACAAGTTTGTACAATAAGAAATACAATTCATTGAGAAATTAGGGACACTGCAGTTAACTATGGGCGTGTCTTGAAAATCAGATTACAAGGTAAAAAATTAAACTTCATTTAACTTCAGTTTATTCGAAAGATCAAGGAAGGATCTTTGAAATAACTGAGAAAAATTTGTTCAGGAAATATATGGATTTTTCACAAATGTCTTAAGAACAAATAGGAAACTAAGAAGTTATTTATTTAAGCAGTTTCAGTACACAGTTTGTATTCACAGTTACATGATGAGGAAGAAGATGTACAGATCAGTTGATGTGATATTTATTGACCCTATCAGTTCATATAAAGGTCATATTTTACAAGTTTCAGCATGAGAAACAAAAGTGAAAACAAACAACTACCTTGCCATATTTTGAAACTTAAGAGAACATTTTATTCCCCATATGAAAAGACAAAGAAATTCCATATAACCTGACAAACTCGAGATATAATATCATTTTTTTTTTTTTCAAATGTATTTTACCTCACGGTAACAAGACAGTTTGAAATAACTACATCATCACCCTACCCCCGCCCCAGGCCATTTACAATTGTGGGTTTGATATCATATAATTTTGCCAGCAATTCTGTTGAACTTGCCGATAAACTGTGCACCAGTGCCAATATGCATATTTATATTTCCTGCCATCCTGTAAAAATGAATATGTTAAAGATTCTGTTGTCTGATTCCAACCATTAATACTTGATACTTTTTCTTATTGTTTCTTTGTATCTAGCTGCCCATATCTGAGATAATTACTCACTTCCCACAATCCTCACTTCCCACAATCCGGGATAATTACTCACTTCCCACAAGCACTTGGGCTTAACACTCAAAAAGAAACCCACGAACTTGGCATGCACATATCCAGGATATAACTTCAAAAGCAAGAAAAGGAGTTAGTTTAAATTTTTTATTGATATTTTACAGAGTCTGAGATTCAGACTATGTAGGAAATGTTGGTGGTGTTGTGGGTTTGATGTCATTTTTCAGCACCTGATAGGCTATATTTGGTGGTCTGCACAACTTGCAGAGGGAGAACCCAGGTAAACTATGGTAAAATCCACCAACCCTTGGGAAGCTACTGGCAAGCTTTCTCACATACCCTCATTGGCCTAGCCCATGGAGACGGAGTTGAGATGGCAGTGATTGGTAAAGGCAAGCACATTCAACCATGAAGTCAGATGGAGCCCTTTAGAAAGTTAGTAGAAATTCTCTACTTTTCTTTAATATGTCCTCTTTTGGAATACTGAAACACAACTGTTGATCCAATATGAAAAAGGTGAAATTAAAAAAAATACAAACTGAAGCAAGCAGAATTGTCTGTGGTTAAGATCCACATCATATTAAAAACTAAATGTGAAAAACTCTCAGCCAGGTTGAATAAACATAGCATGTGGACATGTTCAAACTGTAGGGTCCCAAACTACTAGCTGGCCTTTGTTCCACCAAGTGTCTAGCAGGAAAGAAACAAACAGCCCCATCATGGCCCAGACTTGTTGCTACTTCTCCCGCATGGATGGTCATATCAACATTGGGTTTTCACTATAAGACTTATCATGATGTCTAGTTGGTTTAAATGAAATTGGTGCCCATCTGATGTCCAAGCCGGCTGTCATGACAGTCATCTTGAATATTTTTACTTCTCCAGAATGAATAGTGATATCAGCATAGAGTTTTTAGAGTTTTTAACACTAAAAGATTTTTTATAGTTGGTGCTAAATAATAATGATGCCAATCTGACATCCAATATGGCCACAATAGCAGCCATCTTAAAAATCTTGTTATCCTGACTCTATTTGAACAGAAAGTCATATTGACATGGGGTTTCACTAGAAGACTTTCTATGATGTCCTGTTGGTCTTAAATGGAAATGGTGCCAATCTGATGTCCAGTATGGCCACCACAACAACCATCTTGAAACTATTATTATTGCTATCCCTCTTGAAAGGAAAGTCATGTCTTGAAAATATTATCTCTACTCCTGTCTAAATGGTTTGCTATATCAACATGGGACTTTCATGAAAAGACTTCTTATATATTGTTGATCCAAAATGAAACTGGTGCCAGTCATAGATCCAATATGGCTGCCATGAACACTGTCTTAAAAATCTTGTTATCATTGCTCTCCTTTAATGGACGGTCATTATGATGTCTCGTTTGCACTAAAAGTCTTCTAATGATGTCCACTTTGTCTTAAATGAAAATGGTTCCAAGCTGACATCCGTCATGTGTATATCAGAAGTTTATTTGAAAATCTTGTTATTGGTGAAGAATATCAGAAATGGTTTTGGAGCTTGACAGTTAAAAGGAAGAATTATTTTTATCTTGAATTCATGGAAATTCTTTTCACCAGTAGAGTGTCAAGCCCTATGATGGATTCATTATTCTCTTTTTTGTACAGTATTTACATTATACGTGTAAATATTGTATTTTTCATGCTTCAGATGTTATTCATGTAAGCCAGAATGATATTATATCAGTATAATGAATATTTCCATTGGGAAAGAATTGTTTTAAGGAAATTGGCTTATGGCTAGATCCCATATTTTTAATTTCACTATGATGATTGACAAAATTTATGTTGATTAAGCCAAGCCAGGCATATATTTCATACAAAATTAATGCAGTATTCTTTAGTGAGTGACAAATCAGATGCATCCTTATTATAATATCTTTTGTTATTACATGATGTGGGGTATGATGTCATACCACTGTGAATCGCATGACTAAAATCACAACGATATACAGTATAACAAAATGGGTTGAAAGAAAATGTGAAACTCATGATACGTATTCATAGACTATTCAAAACACCATCATTGAAATCTTTCCTGTTATATCACAACTGGGTACCTCATACTATTGTCATGATCTCATGATATTATAGTTCTCACATCAATGTAGTTCAGTACATACAGCTGTTATGGACTTCAGTTACCAGGTTATAACTAGGAAGAGATGTATTGTATGCCTTGTTACTATGCAAATACATGTCTATTTACCAAAATGGCCATAAATGGTAATAAGTCATTTTCATGTACTGGATACTATCAACAGTAAAGTTATATCACAGGTTCTTCCCCAGATAAATTGTAAGTTTCTATGAGTTGGGAAGCAACTGAAGGCTGATAAAAAACTTAAAAAGGTGTTTTTTGGAAAGCTGTACAGAACCCATACAGTTCAGTGAAATTCTGATGGACAGAAGTGAACATTTTCATATAAAGATTTACACACTTTGTCTTGTATTAAAAAGGGGGCAATATGATTCATCTTATAAAACAGATTTTGAGTACTCTACAGGTTTAAAATTGTCCTTTTCATTAACATTTACATTGTATCTTACCTGTACAATCTCATCACGAAAGCTTAACATGTATAAAATTGTATAACAAATTTCTTTCCTCACTAAAATCTTACTAACATTTTGTGATTCATATTAGATAAATGATGTACTTATTTTTGTATATTAATGTAATCTACATTGTACATGCAAGGGCAGAGACTGTCAAAAAGCATGATTGGTTAGTTTTGACAACCAGAATGAAAATTCTGGTTGCCACATCTGCTTGCAACATTCCCAATTAATTACCCTAACAGTAATTCCAATGAAAACAATGATTAATCAGTTATTTAAATTTTAGCATTTAATTTCTGGCAAATTATAAGTACATGGAGGCCAATGTTCCTAATTTCAGTTCTCATTTTATATAGGCAGCCCATTTTATTGATTTTGCATTTTGGCAGTATACTTAAGTCAATCCATTAACTTTTCAAAAACTGGTTGTCCACCTGAGTTTTGACTTTGAGTAAATTGGTTTCTCTGCTTTGAATTTAAGTTGCCTGAGGCAACTGGGTGGTTCATTTTTCTACTTGTGTACTTGACCTTTAAATATAGGTGGTCATTCTGTGTAAATGTGTATTTGTCTCTTTATGCCCAGTTTATAAGGCTGGGATCTTGATAGTTTCCAAGTTATAAGCCAATTCTATGAGCCAGAGTCTGTGATGGTTGAAGATGTACTTGCCCTTTAAATGTATGCATTGTTATAGGGTGTGAATCTTAAGTTTCCAAGATATGACCAATGGGAAGTCTCAGACTCTAGGGACATGACCCTGGGTCTGTATTGGATACATGCATGAAATAATCTCATGTCCTTCAAACATTTATGGTTATAGGGTGGGAACCTCAACTGTTTTCAGTCAGCAAAGGTATCTATATCAATGGTGCAGTTAAATTGATTATGAATTTAAAGGAAGTTTAAATTAAAAAAATTAAATATTGATTTTAAAATTAAATGGCAGAAGTGCAAGATTTTATTTCTGAAGTCAAACCAGCATTATCTTTATGGAGTTTCATTCTTTTGGCTCAAAACTTCCTCTTTGATAATGACTATACAATAGGCTTTGATTGAAAGTTGGTATTGACTATACAATAGGCTGTCTTTGAATGCTGGTAATGACTATACAAAGGCTCTCACTGAAAGTTGGTAATGACTCTACAACAGGCTCTCATTGAAAGTTTGTAATGACTATACACAGGCTTACTTTGACAGTTGGTAATGACTACACATAGGTTCTCTTGAAAGTTGGAAATGACTATACATAGGTTGTCATTAGAAGTTGATACACAAAACTTCCTCTTTGATAATGACTATACAACAGGCTTTCATTGAAAGTTGATGTCATACAAAACTTCCTCTTTGGTGATGACTGTACAATAGGTTTTTACTAACATTTGATATCATACAAAATTACATGGACACAGACTTTAACATGCAGTTCAGCCAAGTAAGTATATAATGTCACATGATTTTCCTGTTGCTAGACCAGTTGAAATCGAAACCAAAGGAGGATAATTTATATCATAGGATTTACTAATGATGCATTTCTCTGATCGATAACAAATTGATTGGGCCCTGTTCTAGACAAAAAGAAGATTTATATCTGCCATCTTAAATGCAACAGTAAGTTTAGATTTGCATTATAGCTGATAATATTTCATAATTCTTTTTCTACGCGTCTTGTTTGGTCAAAAAAACCCCAGAACTATAGCTGATTTGTTGTTTTTTATATCATTTTGGGATAGAATGATGTATAGGCAGTTTAACTGGTCTGAGGAAAAAAAATTATAGCAACAGGAATGTTTACATGTTATTGGTGTACAGGTAAAAAAATTCTGTGTGTCAGATTTCATTCAGTATTGTCTCAGATGCATAGGTGTTAGAAAGGTAGTTGAGTAATGACTGCCAGTTTATGAACAGTCTAATTGGTTAGGGCTTCACTGGTATTACCAATAATTAGTACATCAGATTTATTGATGGTTGCTGATAGGTTACTTTTACCTGTCTGTATATATATATATTTTTTTTTCAGCCCATCAGCTCATCTGGTAGGTTGAAGGTGAGAAAAGCACAAAAGTATGGACAGTGAAGAAGACATGATGCTCCCATAGATATGTAGTGTGGAATATATGCTTATATCATCAAGATTTCAGATGAGATAGTAATGTGTGAGACCCACACATACTAGTGAGGTGGTCTGGCATATTTTATGTGGATGTAGAGTGCATGAGATGTGAAAGAGAATAATGGCAGTGACTGGAGATTAGTCATTTAAGTTGTAGATTACACATGTTAATTGAGAAAAATTGTGGAAAACATGAGTATATGAAGACTTTGGAAGACATAATTGTAAAACAATGAGATATAAAATAGACAAGAAATACAATATACGAAAAATACAATATAGATGTGGAGGACATAATCAAAGGAAGAAGACTTTGGTTTCTTGTGGCCTGGAGAACATAAATAAGAAAAGAGAGCACTGGTTGAATGTGGATGTGGAAGACAAGTGGATATTATCAACATGAATTTACTGTGGTTTTGGATACTTTTTCTATATACAGTCAGCTTTACAGCATCCATGAAATGTGATGATGTTCAATTTGACACCACCTGCAATGATAATTGCTCTCAACCGGTAAGTTTTGTCAAATGGTTTACCACAAACTAGCTGATAATCTAAAATAATTTTTGCATGTGGGTTCATAGAAGTAGGTTGCAAATGGATTTGACTGTCCATTCACCCATTGCATCCATCTATCTTCCTGTTCTGGGCTGTACCTCATACATAAACTTATCCATGGGCACCAAATTTGCAATGTGGATGCATCTTGTCAGGTGGGGAAATATTTGCTTAAAACTTGGTTGTTCAATAAAGAATCTGTATGGTAAATTCAGTTTTGTAAATAAAAAAAATAATTACCCCAGATTTGAAAATTTACCATTGAAGTTCTTAAAAATTATGTGGAATTGTGTGCAAAACATTTATTTTTAATTTGCTATTTCAGGTAGAGAGCTCATTTTACTTGCTTTGCATCATGGTAGACGTATTTGTTTTATATACATACCATCAGAAACTTGTTTTCCAGACTGGTTTTGACTCTTGAGTCATTTGGTTGCCTCATTTTAATTGTATGTTGCCCTGGGTTAACTGGCAATTGATTTTTCTTCCATTTAATGATTATCCTGGATTCATGATGAGTTGTTTCTGTAGATATATTTTTTTCTTAAGTTTTTGCAGTAATGTTAGTTTGGAAGCTGTGATCTACAGTATGATTCCAAGTTTGTTTAATATCAACATATACTTTTAGGAGCTTTTGTCATTCTATTTTTAATTTGTGTTCATCATCTACAGACAACCAGAATGTTGTTTTGTAGCAATAAGCTATTTGATGTTCCTTGTAGCGTTGCAGTGGTTGTTTTTTGATATTTATATACATGTGTGCATTCTATTATCTTTACACCATTTAGTGATATAATTAGGACCATTTCATACATATCAGTTTCATTATTCTCTCTATCAAATGGCACATGATTTTAAATTTTGTGCAAGAGAAATAAAATAGGTCCCCAAATTGATCCTTGATGCACAACATATTTTTTAACAAAATTTAATTGATTGCACTTTAGTTGCATCTGGGTTCAGTCAGTAAGGTAAGATTGCATCCAGGAAATAATTTCTCACTTAAATGAAACAATCTGATAAATAAGTAAAATGCCTTTTTAGACCTAAATAGATTATTTCTACTGTGTTACCCTTATCCATGTCTTCAGGCCATTTTATCAACTTTATCAGTCATTGTGTGACATGAGTGGTTTCAATGATTGGTGTTAATTTAATCTAGGTCATTTGTGTGTAAGAAAGTACTGGATTTAGTTTGCTAGTAATGTGTTTGTTTTGCTACATATTTTTATAATCATTTTAGAAATGGTGGGCACAACTAAAATGGGTCTGTAATTGCCAGGAAGATCTTTTTCATTGCCTTTTCTTGGGCATTATTCTTGCCCTCAAAGATCATTCTCATTGCTTTTACGAAGGCTTTATTCTTGCCCTCAAAGGAAAACTTATATTTTAGGCTTGCATTTATAATTATTCTTATTGACTTGTGTGTTATATAATCACTCTGATTTACTGATATGATCTACCCCTGTGCCTTTTTGAGTATTAAGTTTTTTTGAGATGGTGCCATACATCTTCATTAGTTATATTAGTTCTTTCTGATTTATTTTGAAGTTTTTGTTCTAAGTTTTGGAGCCAAAAAATTTTTTGAAATTGCTTAGCTTAGTTTTGTGTTATTTATTTTGATATCTTCAGCACAATTGCAGAAATGATTGTTTAGATGTTCAATTATGTCTTTGTTATCTGAGAGGATTTTACTGCCATTTTTCATTTCAGTGAAGAAACCTGGATTTTCTTTGGGATGTAATTCATCAATATATTTTTTAAAAGTTCTGGAACTTATGTTCTGGCTTATGGCTCCTGTGAGATAAGTTTGTTTTGATTTCCTGATAATGAACATTGTTTTTTGTGTTTTTTGCTGCAATCTGTAATTCCCTTCATCCTTATGTTTGTGATATTGATCTTGTAGCTTTGTAATTGTTTGGAATTCTTCATCATACCATTGAGGCTGTATGTGTGTTTTTATTCTTTTTTTGTTTTTGTTGAGCATGCTTATGAAAGAATTTGGAGTTAAGATTTTAATCTGGAGCCTGATATCTCCAATTTCTTAAATGGTACCTCAAATAAATTTAGTAGAAAATTATTCTCATTAAAATTTGTAACATCTGTATTTAATTTCTAAATGCTTTCCTATCTTTATGGACTATGTAAACCAGTCTTGTGAGTAAGACACACTGGTTATATATGTTAAGTATCAGTCCTCTTAATTCATTGATATTTTTAGATGAGTGCCATATACAGGGACAAGGTACAGTTTGTTTGTGTTTTCACTAAGATTTATGTTTGTATCATATTTAACCAGTTGCTACTTGTACAAGATGGATTAAAGTTTATGTTAAAATTACAAGAACAACCAGTTCCATGTTTCTAGATGAAGCCATAATTCTTTGATCTGCAAATTGATCAGTTCATGAAGATTGGGCATTTGGTGGATAATATTCAAAGTAGGTTTAAATTGGTCTAGTTATGGGAAATGTGAATTCAGGCCAAACAGTTTCTAGATCAATGCATTATAAATCCAGATGTCACTGTAGTTGAGATTGTTCTTTATATATACCAGAAGTTCCTTCTCCAAAATTTGCTTATTCTTTCCTTCCATGCAAATACAAACCCATCTGTTTGTAATTCTCTATCTGTTATGCTTGATCAATCCAAGAACTTCGAAGTTTTGATATAATGCTATTTAATTTCATAAAATTTTGAAATTGGCATATATTTAAGGATCCAGTTTTAATGCTTTTTTTACAGGATTAAAATTGGGGCCCTGGGTGGGTGGCCAAGTGGTCAGAGGTGCTTGCCTTTGCAGATAACTGTTATCTCACCTCTGCCTGTGTGTGTTCGAGTCTCGGGCTCTGCCAGTGTGGGTATACAAGAAACCTTGCGAGTAGCTTCCCATGGGTCTGTGGTTCTTCCTGGGGTTTTCATGGGTTCTTTCTCCAACAGATGCACTGGCCACCATGTATGGCCTGTCTTGTGCTGGAAAATGGCATTAAATCCACAACAACAACAAAATTAAAATAACATTATCACTGCCAATGCTAGAGATATTTCTGCTTAGGACTATTGTCATTTTGAAGATTACTGTTAGCAAGATTTGTATTGATTCTTTATCAACATTGCATCAGTACATTATGAATATAAATTATCATTCACTGTGCTTCGGGTTCTTCACTGACATTACAAGAGTAACTAATGGAAAACATTATATAGCAGTGAATTCTAATCATAAGTAATTGAGCATATATATATTTACTGCCTTATCATCCTTCAGGTGTGTCTTTGAATAACAATGGTTTCTTACAGTTCATGCCCATGTATAGATATAATTTTGACATTTTTCACATACTGTTATGGAGTAAAGAGTAGATACTTTCAGTTTGAAAATATTGAGCTAGTACTTCTCTGCTCTTTCGATGAAGGATTTGTTTCATTTGTTTTGTCTCATTACCATATAAACTCCCTTATAAGTTGAGGCAGACTGCAAATACCACATAATGTGCCTGCAGATCATGGTCTGTGTTGTTTGTTCTACTGATTACTCCTAACAAACTGCACATACCCAGATCTTCCGGTGCATTATGCAATGGCAGATCTGGGTCTCTGCAGCTTGCAGTTGAACTCCTCTTATGAGCCAGTATATACAGCAGCTCCATTTTAGATAGTTATTGCCATTGATAATTAACTGAATATCTTTAAATGAGATGTTGATTGTAATCAGCATGACTCTACAATCCTTACAACACAAAAGTTAATGCCATTTAGTAAGTGTTTTGCTTATTGCATTAATTGTTTTATAGTTTTAGGTCCAACTTTGATGGAATTATTGACCTTTTTCCATCAAACTTAATCACCACTACAGCTGATCCTCATAACTAATATTAACTCAGGAACTATTAAACATATTCTGATGCAAATTAGTGTATGCATTGCATCAAGACATAGATGTTCCTTTAATGGGTTTTGTGTAGTCATTTTGGATAGAGTTATGGCCCTTGACATTTAAGTTCATACCTTCACATGGGATGTTACTTGTAACTGGCACAGATCAAGAACCATTCAACATATTCTGATGTAGCTTGCTATGAACAGTGTCATAGTTTGCTTGTCCTTCTGACTTCAGTTTCTGTAGGATAAGTTCACCCAAATTTGTTTATATTGATGAGATTTTAACAGTAATTTTCAGTATTTCACATTATTAGTAGAAGAGTTATGGATGCTGAATGCCTGCTTTCCACAACATGCTGAGGAATATTGCATTTGAGATATTATACACCATTATATTAATGAGACCTTGATTGACCTTGACCTTCCAGTCTCAGCATTATAAGAGTTATGGCCTCCAAATGCCTATCTTCTCCAGACTTTGGTTTTCCAACAGACATTTTTCTGTTTAAGGCCCTGCCAGTCAAACTGTTTAGAATTTGGCCCTTTTTGACCTATCCATCCATACTAGCTCTGTTTTTCCTTATTCTTTCAGGAACGTTTTCGAGGCACAAATGATGCCTTCTTGTGCAAAATACAACTGCAAGAAGGTTAGTTGTTTGAATATAGACATATACCAATAATTATTCTGTAAGTAAAAAATAATTCCATGGTTAATGAAGTTATCATTCTAAAACTTAAAAAGTATCATGAAAGTTTGCCTCCCAAAATAATCATCAGCTCATCTTCAGTGTATAGATAATTTCCAGGACAAAATGAATTATATAAAATTGTTACCAATGTATGAAAAAATATTCATTAGAAAGACTAAATTTATTTATAAAGTATCCAGAAAAGCCGTTCCTTTCTACCTGAGCAATATCTTTCACCAAAGATGTGCTGATGGTACTCCAAATTTAAGGTCTGTTAGAACTAAAGATAACATAATACTGAAGCCAAAGAAATAATTGTTTTAATAAAGATTTCAATATTCTGGTCCACTTAATATAAGGCAGGTTCCTGTCTTTTCTTTTCTTTTTTCATAATAAGCATCTTAAATGGATGAAATTTTAAGAAATTATAACAGTTGTAAGTAATACCTCCTGCTTTTCTCTGCATCTTTTACACAGGTAAATTTTTCAAACTTTGTAATATGTGCTCACTAATGCTTGTGTAGGTGTTACGAGCTTCAAACTTTGTTTGATTTTAAGACTAACTCATTTCTTTATTGTCAAGCCAAATTTTTATCACATTGTGTTACATGTATATATACTGTATATATTATACATAACAGAAGGACTCAAGGTAGATTAGTTCTTGTAACTGAGTTACCTTCTGTAAATAAAGTTATTATTATTATTGTTATTACTATTATTATTATTATTATTATTATTATTATTATCATTATTATTATTTTGATGTCATCATGAGCAGAACTGCTTACATGGCATTTTTGGGACTATGTTTCCGATAAGTCTTTTGGAATGGGTCTGTTGTAGTAATATTCTTGATTACAGTCCTAGAAATGTTTCTAGGTTGTTCCTTCTAAATTGAAATTGACCTTGTTTTATTTACAGTTGTGTTTTCATAATATGTGAAATAACTGCACAGATAAGTGTTACTTGAGCAATTGGAAATATAAATAACATTAATAATCAGAATAATGAGCATGTGTAATTTTTCAAAAATAAACGGTGAAAGCTTATGGGATGGCCTATCGTCTGTAGCCCATGTATCTGTTAGCATAAGTGTGTTATTGCTACTCCTAAACTACTCAGAGGTTTACCTTGAAATTTTACACATTCGTCCTAAGGTCTTGTTTGTCCCAAAAGAAAATGGTGCTGCTTAAACTTTAAGTATGACTACCACAACAGCCATCTGGAAATTATTTTTACTGCTACTCCTCCTGAATCAATGGTCATATGAGCATGGGGTTTTCACTAAAAGACACGTTATGATACCTAGTTTGTGTTATGTCCAGTATGGCTGCCATGGAAGCTATCTTGAAAATCTTGTTATAGCTACTCGTTCAGAACAGGTAGCCATATCAACCAGGAGTTTCACCAGAATACTTCATATAATATCTAGTTTGATCCTAAACGATACATCCAGTATGGCCATATTTAAAATCTTGTTATCACTACTTGTCCTGAATGGATGGTCATATGAACATGTGGTTTTCACTGAAAGACTTCATATGATGTCTAGTTAGTCCCAAATGAAAATGGTGGAGTCTGATGGCCACCACAGCAACTATCTTGAAAATCTTGCTATTGTTTCTCCTCCTGAGCAGAAAGTCACATCAGCATGGGATTTTCATAAGAAGACTTCATATGGTGTCTAGCTGGTACTAAATGAAAATAGTACTGATTCTGACTTCCAGTATGGCCACTATGGCAACCATCTTGAAAATCTTGATATTGCTAATACATTGGATCCCCAGCTTACGAACACCCTGGGTTACGAACGCCAGGCCGGCCAAAAAAATGACTCAGGTTATGAACGGTGACTTGGATTATGAACCGAACCGCCATTCGCTTGCACGCAAAATTTCAAACACACGAGCTCACATATGGCTGCCTCTACTCAAATAGAGTGAAAAAAAAAGGTGTTTATTTTTGTGTCATGTTTGTGGTGTGTTTGTGTGTTTTATTGCTATGTATGTGTTGTGTTAGTGCTCCTTTTTTTCACCTTTTTTTAATGTAGCAGCGATTTTTTTTTTGGCTCTGGAACGGATTAAAAATTTAACAATGGGACCTTGTGGGAAAACGTGTTCCGGGTTACGAACGCCATCCGGGAACCAATTAGGTTCATAAGCCGGGGCCCCACTGTACTCCTAAATAGAAAGTCATATTGACATATAGCTTGATTATGATATCCAGTTGGTCCTGAATGAAAATAGTGCTGATTTGACCTCCAGTATGGCTGCCACATGGAATATATTGAACATCTTGTTACTAGTTCTCCTGAATGGATGCATGGTCATATCAACATGTAGTTTTCACAGAAATTTTTCTAATAGTGTCTTGTTTACCCAAAATGAAAATGGTGCTGATCTTACTGCATTATGGCTACCATGGTAGCCAATTTGAAAATCTTATCACTCGTGAATACCAGTGATGGTTTCAACTCTCAGCAATTAAAAGGAAGAAATGGTCTTATCTTGATTTGCTGGAAATTCTTTTCAGCCAGTTGAGCATCAGTCCTTACAAGGGACTCAATCTGTCATTTAATGTTGAATTGCAGTAAGCAATAGAAACAATTGTTCTTTTAACAATGCCTGTTCAGAGACTTTGTGTCAACTTTTATTTAAAAGAATTTGCTCAGGAAAACAATTTCATTCTCTAATAAAAATGAAAACACAATGGAAATTTACTTGTGATAAACGAAAGTTGGCAATGGCATTGAAAATTTTGAAGTTTCTTCTTTTGCAGAAAGAAAAAAACTTTGGCTATGAGATATTGCTAGAATCTAGTCACTCATTAACAAAACTGAAAGCAGAATGGAAAGTTCCTAATGATATGTGAAAATTGATGCATTAGTTCAAAAGTTTAAGTTTTGTCCACTTCATACCCCTCCCCCCATGGATCATGATAGATAGCTAAATTTTACTCAATCACTAAAAGAGCTGAAAAAATGGAAATTTCGTAGTTATTTAAGAAACGTCATTCAAGAGTTGAAAAATTTCAAGTTTTTTCTTTATGTTCACCACCCCTACCCCACCCCAATAAAAACAAAACAAGATAAATCCTTCCAATTAAAAGTGAAAGAGCATAAAATTTGATATAAATTGTTTATATTTTTGTTTATGGACAATAATGTTAAAGACAGATGGTTTAATGAGTACAGATTTAAAGAGAAATGTTTAATATGCAGAAAAAGTGTATATCCCACAAGACTTTCTCATGTAGACAAGACAGACTGTGTCACTTATCTCAAGAATAAGAGAAAATAAAGTACCTTTGCAAAAACAAACTTTGTATGTTTGCTTTGTAAAAGAAATTCTTTTTGAGCAACAGTTTGAGTTATGCTAAAAATTATTTTTTAAAGAAACAAGTATAATAATTATAAGAACTATTTTAATCATTCACTTTTGTATCTGTATTGTAAGCATGTACAAACCTCAGGACAAATTGTAACTAATGACATTTCCATTTGTATGGTTGTGTGAGTATATGGTTTTATGATCTTAGCTGAGTTGTTCTTCCCAAATAGATTTATTAGGCTGATTTTACCAAAAATTCATTGATCCAAGCATTCCAGATTTATTGGGCTGATTTTACCAAAAATTCATTGATCCAAGCATTCCAGATTTATTAGGCTGATTTTACCAAAAATTCATTGATCCAAGCATTCCAGCATCTATTCTAGAGCTGAAATTTTGGGGGAAAATTCCCTGCGCCATTTTAAAAAAGGGGAAAATTTAATGAAGAAATGAAGGTAGTGCTTGAAAATATCATGTGTAATTATTATGAATTTGGTCATATGTTTTTTTAAATTGCAAAAACACAATCTAGAAGTTCTTGAAGTTAGATTGGTCATAGACTGTTTTGATGTCAGTGATGACTTCACCGTCTTTTCACATCAATAAATAGCATTTTAATTTGAGCATTTCTGGGAACTGTTTGATTTATATTGCAAATGACAAAAGTCATCTTCAGCTTTTGAGAATTAAGGAACAATTATATGCAAAGTAAACAGTATTAGACCCACATTGGCCTAACCTTTTTAGCTTAAAAGAGTGGTTGAAAGCTAATTATAAGTCAGTTACAAGTCAATAATGAAAAATTGTATTTTGAAAGCATTTTTCCAAAAACTCTATGCCTAATGAAAGGTTTAAAGGATATGTTATATCAGATGAGAGGTATGAGACCCACTTGAGACTCTTCTGCTTATCATCCAGGATTAAAATTCTTTCAAGAAGAGAACAGAAAGTTACTGGAGAATGTTACCATAATAATTGATGCACCAAAGCTGATGTCAGTGGACTGGTACCTAAAGCCATATTTGGTTAACAATGAAACAAGATGGAACCCCTCTCTTAACATCTCATATCAGCTTCCGGATGGTAAGTTTCAGTGATTATTTTTTTTTTAAATTAAGAAAACTTTCATGAGCATTAAAGTTGTGCAAAGTTAGCATGGTACTGAATCTAGTAAATTTTGATTCTCTTGAGAGTTTGCTAATAAACTACGAGCATAGTTTTACTAAAAATTAGTGACACTTAAATATTTGATTTGCAGTACTTATTATTAGGAATACAAGTTTTCATGGTTTTGCATGAAAAAGGCATTTTCATGGGTACTGAAATTTATGGATTCAGAAGGGTGTCCTATCATCTTGCAAATTCAATGCTTCCCCATTATAATACTTTCCAAAGACATGGTTACCTCATTATGATGCTGTCCAAGGTAATGTTCCCTCGTAATGCAGACCAAGGAGAGTGTTACCTCAAGTTGCTGTCTGTGGTCAATGTTCCCTATTTATGATTCCGTCAAAAGGTCAATGCTCCTTCATTATAATGCTGTACAAGAACAGTGTTCCCTCATTATTATTCTGTCAATGTTATCCATAGAGGATACTGCCTTATAGTGAAACCATCTTATAATGAAGTACTTCAGACATATAGCTCTTCCTCATAATGTTCTTAATTGAGCCATAATGAATATCGCCTCACACTTTGACCAGATTACAAGGAAGTACACTATTCAGATAGTACTTTCTTGTTGTAAGAATGTAAATGGTAGTCATTGAGAAAAGTACCTTAGAAAGAGAGCACATTGTATTGAAGTACATTATACATACAGTATTTACTATAAGGATTGAAATGGAAGCAATACAGATTTGTGCCTTATAAATAGAGTACCTTATAATGAAGTACATTATACCATCACAACTCCTGCATCTTAAATTATGTAACAGAAAAGAGTGAAAACTAACAAGTTTTGTACAATTCAACATATAATTTATTTCCAAAGAATACAAAGTGAAAATTTATAAGAACTTACAATATTGTGAATTAAATCCTAAATAATCATAAAAGTTCTATCACAGGTCGAAAGGTTTAGAGTATTCCAAATAAATTCCACTGGTGTTCCGAATGAATTGCAATTTTGAATGTGCTGATATGCCAGTAGTCTCAAATGTACTAATGTGCCAGCTAGTCCAAAATGCCCTTGAATGAATTCGCAGTAATTCCAAAATAGTGATTTAGTCTTAAATCAATGAGCACTTGTAATTCTGATGAATGATTTAAATAAACAAATTAAATCCTCTCAACTAAACACAACTAAAATTGATTCTACCAAGACTGATGTTAAGATATAGAACAAGTAATTCTGAAGTAATCAACATTTATGTAAAAAGCTAAGACAATGACAGAACCAAGACAAGGGTGATATTCTCATCAAATTTGCAAACATTCTGCCTCCAGAACATTATTAATTTCTTAAAAAAACTAGACCTTGAACTCAGCATCTGTAAACACCCTATTTTTGACTTACAAAAAAGACAAAAAGATGTGAGTAGTCAGGTGGCCCTCTGCCTTTAATTACAGATCAAGATCAACCACACAATACAAATTAAATAGGGGGCCCCGAGTGGCCGAGTGGTCTAAAGCGCTCATCGTTACGGATCACTGCCATCTCACCTCTGTCTGCGTGGGTTTGAGTCTCAGATTCGGCCAATGTGGGTATGTGAGAAAGCTTGCCAGTAGCTTCTCGTGGGTCGGTGGTTCTTTCCGGGGTTTTCCCGGGTTCTTCCTCCACCATTAATACTGGCCGCCATGTATAGCCTATCCTGTGCTGAAAAATGGCATTAAACCCTACAACAACAACAAATTAAATATACATGTACGTATCATATAATCATGGACAAAAGCAAACACACATACAAATTAAATATACATTACAAAAATTACAGTACTCATTATAAGGATGTCAGTTGTAGCCATAGAGGACATTGCTTTATAAAGAGAGCACCTTGTAATGAAGTACATTTTACTTGGAGTAATCCCTCATTATAATATTCCCTCATTATAATACTGTCAATGGTAGACTTAGAGAATATCACCTTATTGTAAGATCACTCTATAATGAAGTACCTTAAACATACTAAATGAAATGGGATCCATGACATTACGTACCTTAGGATAATGAAGATACTCATAATAAGGGAGTGCTGGAGATGATTCTTTGTTGGGTCTTAAATTATATGTTTTGTATCTACCACAAAATCCATGAAAATTGGTAACCCGCAAAAAAAGAATGGGCAATAAATGAACATACATGCGTTTGTGTGTGTATGTGTGAAATACAAGTTTAATTTCTCATCTTATGTGTAAATAAAAGTGTTATAATTTAATGGAAAATATGGTTTTCACCTTCAGCAAAGGAAAGTCCATGTCTTGTCATTTAATTTTGTATTTTATATGTAATTTTTTGTTGACATTTAATTTAAATTTCAAATGATTGTGACTGCTATTTGATATCATGCAAGAACAACCCATGCACCATAAAATACATTTATGTAGAGATTTGCCTAATTATCTCATCAGGTCATAAGGCCAAGTGAACTTACAGCATGGCCCAGCATGCTTCATGAGTCATCCATCTTGAGTCATTTGTCATCTGTCAGCATTTGTCGTTGTATGGTTCCTCTCATCTTTTAGACAAATTTGAAAGAGAGCATCCTGACAAGAAAAAGCTTCAAGTTTCTACAAATGACACCAGTCTCCCCTCCAATATAGTTGCTATAGAAAAACCTTTAATTAACTTGTCAAATGTTACGTATATGTAATTAAATTGCTTGTGTGTTAGTTTTAAAATTCTTTCTATTTTAATTTTGTTTCATTACATTTTATTGTAATGATTATTTCACGGGAATCAATATTTTTTCAAGTAAATTCTGTTTATTTAGAACGTAAAACCTATTACAGAATCATTATTTTTAGCTCACTGTGGTACACAGTTTTGTAAACATCAAGTGATAACGATTGGTTATTTCCAAGGTCATTTTGGCCCATATATTAGCTGAGTTGTAAATAGCCTTTTTTTTAAAATTTATTTTCAGTGTGAGAATTTGGTCCTTAGATAGGGCTATTCTTGCATACGTGATAAATAGCATGTTATTTTATTGTGATGTTCAAATTAGTGAATCACGTAGCCTATCATGTTGAATACCATGTGATCTAAAATCGAGGCTTAAAACAGCTATATTCTACTAGATCGGGTCAGAGTCACTCTTAACTCCTTGAGGGAATAAGGTGTTTTTTAATTGTTGTAGCCAGTTTGATTTTCATTTGTTTTTGAATTTAATAATTTATTCTCTAGAAAACAAAACGAGTACTTTTTTATAAAAATATTCTGGGAGAAAGAAATTCAGTGGAAATTTATTCTGGAGTTATACGGAAACATAAACTGTGATTCAATCGAGGATCTGTTACCACCAGTACAACGGTCTCATCTGACGTCATCGCCTCCATATTGGAATTTCATCGAGATTCGAACCTGGATTTTATTAGAATTGTTTAGTGATAGGACTTGTATTTTTCAATCTTAGGATTATATTTTGGATTATATTCCCAAACCGTAAGTCCTATTTCCAATTTTTACATTGTTTTCTAGGGAAATAAATTATTTTGTTAAAATATACAAAGCTTATTGACTTCATTTTTTTCTCTTGTTATTATTGTATGAGCCTACACGTAACAAGAGAAAATTGGGTTGCTCGTCCTTGGATATTTGAATTTGGCTAAAATATATCAGAAAATTGTTTTCTGAAATTTAAATTCCCCTAGTTTTTAAATCCCAAATATTATTTTACATTTTCTTTGAAATCTTTAGTGAAAACAACACGCTTTCATTCACAATGTCATCAAAAGCGGAAACTTTTCTTTCTAGTCCAACTCAGGAGCAGTTGGATAGTCTGAAAAAAGATGTGTTGCTTGAACTTGCCAGAAAGTATGATCTTTCTGAAGCAAAATCTTCCTTAACGAAACAAGAAATTTAAAATATTTTGATTCAGTATTTGGTAGAGAAGAATGTTTTTGATAAAAGTGTTTTGGCTTCTGTCAGTAAGTCTGTATCAGACTCTGACTTAAAAGTAATGGAATTAAAAATGAAATACAAGATGGAATTGGAGTTAAGGAAGCTCGAGCTTCAGAAAGAGAAAGAACAAATGAATTTCAATTTGAAGAGAAGCAATTGCAATTGCAATTTGAGAAAGAGGAGAGAGAGAGACAGGAGAGAGAGAAAGATAAACAAATGAAATTACAATTTGAAAAAGAGGAGAGAGAGACAGGAGAGGGAGAAAGATAAACAAATGCAATTACAATTTGAGAAAGAGGAGAGGGAGAAAGATAAACAGTTACAATTTGAAAAAGAGAAGGATGAAAGGGAATTTCAAATTAAAATGAAAGAATTTGAGCTGGCAAGTGAAAAGCACGATCCCACTTCACATACAATTTCAAGTTTTGACATTACAAAAAATATTAAAATAGTTCCCCCTTTTAGCGAAAAGGAAGTAGACAAATATTTATTTATTTTGAAAAAGTTGCTGAAAATTTGAAATGGCCAATGGGGCATTGGACACAGTTATTGCAATGTGTACTTTTTGGCAAAGCCCAAAATATTTATGCATCCCTGTCAGTACAACAGAGTTCTGACTATGATTTGGTTAAGGAGTGCATCTTAAGGAGTTATGTGTTAGTCCCTGAGGCTTATCGGCAAAAATTCAGAAACTATAAAAAAGAAGCTGGACAAACTTATGTTGAATTTGCAAGAGAAAAAGAACAGTTATTTAAGAGATGATGCTTAGCCAAGAAGGTTGAACATGATTATGAAAGTCTCGAACAACTTGTGTTACTTGAAGAGTTCAAAAACTGTGTTCCTAATAACATTAAGAATCATCTTGAAAAGCATAAGATCGAAACCTTGGAAAATGCTGCTCTTGCTGCTGATGAGTATTTCTTAACTCAAAAAGTTCCTGTTGTAAGCAAATCTTTCACTCAGCAGTCTACTGGTAGAAAGGTATTTCAGCCTAATACGACTCCTTCTAAAACTCTGTCTGGCACAACTTCTAAAAATCAAGCTTCTGATAAACTTGATTCAAAATCCTTGTCTATTCCTACGTGTACCTATTGCAAGAAAAAAGGACATGTTATTTCTGATTGCTTCAAATTGAAATATAGGCATCAGAATCAATATAGACCTATCCCAAATGCTCTTATTTCTAAGAGGTCAAGGTCACAGTCATGTGTTGAAAGCAATACATTTGTTGGGTCTAATAAACCCCAGTCTGATTTTATTATGGAGAATTATGAACCATTCATGTCGAAGGGTTCTATATCACTCTTGGGTGATTTGGCCAATCCTATCCCTATTAAAATTTTAAGGGATACAGGAGCTTCTCAGTCTTTTATTATCATGTACTTTGCCTTTTTCTGAGAAGTCCTGTTCTAATGAGGGTGTTCTCATTTAGGAAGTAGAGTGCAGCTTTGTTAATGTTCGTCTCCATTCTGTGAATTTGTCATCAGACTTAGTTTCAGGACCTGTGACAGTCGGAATAGTGTCTACTTTACCCGTTGAGGGCATTCATTTGTTGCTAGGCAACAACCTAGCTGGAGACAAGGTCGTAGTTAATCCACTTGTAACTGACAAGCCTTCTTTGGATCAGAAAGTTGATCCTGTTGAAAAAGAATTCCCTGATTTATACCCAGCTTGTGCAGTTACCAGAGCTATGTCGAAGAAAGCTCTTGAGAATGATTTTGATAAGGAAAGTATTCCTTTAGCTGACATATGTATTGGTCAGGCTTTTGATGAAGTCACTTTCATTCCTAATTTGGATCAGTCAAAAGGTATTGATCACAGTGATCCTTTTTTAAATACTCATTCTCTTTTATCTAATCAGGGTGATAAACGACAATCGCTTGTCGTCGAACAGGAAAAAGATCCTGAGATCTCCTGTTTGTTTCAGAGGGTCATTAGTGAAACTGAAGCCACTGAAGTACCTGTCTGTTATTTCATTAAAAATGAAATTCTTATGAGAAAATGGAGACCTCCTGAGGTACCTGCTGGTGATGAGTGGTCAGTGAACTATCAGATTGTAGTTCCAAAATCTTACAGACAGGAAATACTTAGTTTGGCCCATGAAACTTCTCTGGCTGGTCATTTAAGGATAAATAAAAAATAAGATCTTGACTCACTTTTATTGGCCTAAAATCAAAAGTGATGTTTGTAGATTTTGTAGATCTTGTCATTCTTGTCAAATGGTAGGAAAACCCAATCAGAAGATACCTAAGGCTCATCTGCAACCTATTCCTGCATTTGATGAACCATTTAGCAGAATAATGGTAGATTATGTTGGTCCCTTACCTAAGACCAAGTCAGGCAACCAATATTTGTTGACCATTATGTGTGCGTCAACAAGATTCCCAGAGGCAATTCCTTTGAGGAATATTAAAACCAAAACCATAGTAAAAGCTTTGACCAAGCTTTTTACTCAGTTTGGCCTTCCCAAATATGTCCAATCAGATCAAAGGTCAAATTTTATGTCTGGAATTTTCCAGCTTGTTATGCTTGAATTTGGCACTCAGCAATTCAAGTCAAAAGTGAAACTATGGTTTCACAGAACTTTACTTGAGAGAACATTTGAGTCTTGTAATAGAGTTCATTCTCTCTTGCTCATTCTTCAAAATTTTCTTAAATTAGATTTTACGGCCCTTACAAAGTAAAGAAGAAAATGAATGAGTTAAATTATAATAATAGTACTCTGATCTAAATAAATTAATGGAGTACTAGTATATTGAAAAAGATAGCCAAGTAAATCATGCAGTTAATTTAGTTGTACCTGTCCCACAAACTGAGGATTTATGTGAAGAATATCAATCAGACTCTGTTGATCTTGGAGCAACAAATCTTCGGAATTCGGAAATTAGGAAAAATCTGGACCAGGAACTTTTACATTTCCAACAACAAGCAATGAATGAACTTAAACAGTTATTATTCGAATATGAGCACTTGTTTCCGGATATTCCTATGAGGACAAACAAAATTTTTCATGACGTTGAAATTGTAGATTCAAAACCTGTGAAACAACACCCATACAGGATGAACCCTCTGAAACAGGAATACTTAAAAAAGGAAATTCAGTATTTTCTGGAGAACGATTTCATAAAGCCCAGTAAAAGTGATTGGAGTTCACCATGTATAGCTGTTTGGAAACCAGATAAAACTTTATGTGCACTGATTATATGAAGGTGAACAAAACAGAGTCATTTCCATTACCAAGAATCAATGATTGTATTGATAAAATTGGAAATGCCAAGTACATCACCAAATTTGACCTTCTGAAAGGATTTTGGCAAATTCCACTAACGGAAAGAGTGAAGGAAATTTCGGTATTTGTGACTCCAGATGGACTCTATCAATATAAAGTAATGCCATTCTGGATGAAGGGTTCCCCAAGTACCTTTCAACGCTTGATGAATATGATTACCGGTACCTCTGGTCTAGATAATTGTGATGCTTACATCGATGATGTCATCAACTACAATGACACCTGGAAAGAACATCTAGCCACGATTCGGAATTCTTTGAAAGATTCACTGATGCAAATTTGACAATCAATTTATCTAAAAGTGAGTTTTGCCATGCTTGTGTAGCTTTTCTGGGACATATTATGAGACATGGTCAAGTTAAACCTATAGATGCTAAGGTCAAGGCTATTTCTGATTTCCCTGTGCCTGTCAGTAAAAAGCAACTGATGCGATTTTTGGGTATGGCTGGATACTATTGAAAGTTTTATTCCAATTTTTCTAATATTGCTGAACCTCTGACAAACTTGTTAAGTAAGAAAAACAAGTTTCTTTGGACTGAAAAATGTGAGGAAGCTTTTGATAGATTAAAAGCCATACTCAGAAGTGCGTCGGTTCTCACAGCTCCAAATTTCAATCATTCTTTTAAATTATCTGTTGATACATGTGATGTTGGGGTTGGAGCAGTATTGATTCAAAAAGATAGAAATGGTGTTGATCACCCAGTGTACTATTTCTCTAAGAAATTAAATAAGCACCAAAGGAATTACTCAACAATCGAGAAGGAATGTTTGGCTTTAATATTGGCATTACAGCATTTTGAAGTTTACATTAGCTCAGCTCCTTCTCTGGTTGTTGTGTTTAATGATCATAACCCCCTTACTTTCATTGACAAGATGAAAAATAAAAATCAAAGATTATTATGGTGGAGTTTGTTTTTGCAAGAATATAATCTTAACATCAGGCACATCAAAGGAAAAGACAATTTGATTGCAGATGCACTTTCCCATGTTTAGAAATATTATTTCATGTACACTTTACATAATTCATAAGAATTTTCTTATGTAATTTTGTTTTACCTCATGTATAATTTACTGATGGTAAAAAGAAAGCTTTATTATATAAATCTTTCTTTTTTTTTAATGGGGGAAGTGTTACATATATGTAATTAAAATTGCTTGTGTTAGTTTTAAAATTCTTTTTTATTTTAATTTTGTTTTATTACATTTTATTGTAATAATTATTTTCACGGGATTCGATATTTTGTCAAGTAAATTCTGTTTATTTAGAACATAAAACCTATTACAGAAGCATTATTTTTAGCTCACTCTGGTACACAGTTTTGTAAACATCGAGTGATAACGATTGGTTATTTCCAAGGTCATTCAATGGAAATTTATTCTGGAGTTATATGGAAACATAAACTGTGATTCAATTGAGGATCTGTTACCACCAGTACAACGGTCTCATCTGATGTCATCGCCTCCATATTGGAATTTCATCGAGATTCGAACATGGATTTTATTAGAACTGTTTAGTGATAGGACTTGTATTTTTCAATCTTAGGATTATATTTTGGATTATATTCCCAATCCGTAAGTCCTATTTCCAAGTTTTATATTGTTTTCTAGGGAAATAAATTATTTTGTTAAAATATACAAAGCTTGTTGACTTCACTCTTTTCTCTTGTTATTATTGTACGAGCCTACACATAACACAAAAAACTGCTTTTTAGAATTTGACCAAATTTGACAGAAAGCATCCATGCATAATTGACTTTCAAATTTATGCTAATGATGCCAGTCCACCATCAAACAAGTCCCTCAAAGGGACTGATGGTCCCTGACAAAAATAATTTCTTGGAATCCACAAATTAGTTCAAACTGTAGAGTATGGAAACCACCTTGGATATTATTTAGGAATTCCGACATAACAAAATATGGTAGCAGAAATATGTTCTTACTTGTCTGAGTTAATATGTTCACAAAATACCTTAAGTGCATAAAAAAATTGATTGTCATGGTGTTTGACCTTAAACCAGATACAGTATCATCAATAGATCATTCAACTTAATTGTCTCAGACAAATGCCTAGGTATACCCAAATGTAAAGCTTGGTTAAATCTCTATATATTATTCTTCGAGGGGACAAAAATGTTTGAACACGCTTCAATCAAAAGATGACTTATGATGTCTTGTTGTTCCTAAATGAAAACTGTCCCTATCAGTCATGCCTTGATACATCCACTATAGTCACCATGGTATCCATATTGTAAATCTTGTTAATACTACTCATCCTGAATAGATGACCATATTGACACAGGGTTTTCACTAACCAGACTGTGATAGTTTTACTCAAAACTTTCCAAGGTATAGTTTAGGTCTTGCAACAAGTAAACCAGTCATTGTGAATGGCAGATGAAATATAGTGAACACTGACTTTGTCATTAGCTTTAAAGATGGCAAAATGCATGTTCAAAGAAATGGATTATGGATTACAAATACTCATGATTTAGAGTGTTCAAAGGGGGATAAGTCAATTGTAATGTGTGCTTTGTGTTTGAAGTTAGTATATTTAGATAGTTAACCCTGGGCAAAATTTCTCCTTTACAAAAAGTCACAGAGCTATACAGTATCTGTCCATGTAAACCTATCCCATATGTCATAAAGTTTGTTTCCACTTTGTACCTTTTAAAGGATTTTATTTATTGAACTTAAATTTAGTGAGAGACAGAATATCAAGTCATGTTTGTGCTTTACCTTTCTATCTAAATTTAATTGAGTTATGGACCCAGTTTGATTTAGAAGTTTATCCTGGCATACTAAATTTGATTCTGTTCAATGCCTATTTGAGGCCTTCATGGATTGAAACCAAGTATGGTATGGGGCTTTGTATAAAGCCGACTTAAAGTAAAGTTTGATTTTCACTTTTTTATTTGTGTCAAAATTTGACTAAATTATACCTTCTTAAGCTCAAAGCTTGCCTTTGCATCTTGAACAAATTTGTCTTATTATACCATAACTATAACTTTCAAATTATCGTGTCTTTCTTTTTCAGGTTTCTTTGCTTTAGTACCAAAGACCAGGAGGGAATATTTATTAAAGGGAGTCCTCTTGAACTTTACGAGTGTTGCAGACTTGCGTGCCCAAGATGTATATTATCATGACTGTCCCAAGTACCGCTTGTTTAACTTCAGTGCCTACAGTCCCACATACTTTGACTCAGAAAACCCTGTAAGTAGGTACTAATTCAGCTAGCATTGCATTGTCTTGTCAGTGTTAACTGATAGAATCACATCACACCCACTTTTTTCCAGCATTGACACTAATAATGTTTTAAAAGTGCAACTAAACATGGAAAGCAGATATCTTCATTTGTTTCTTACTTTTACACACACTTACAGACAGACACGCTTATATGCCTCCAGGCAGCATCCAAGATAAAACATCTATTGAAGAACAGAGTGACATGACAAGAACTGACAAAAGAAGTATTGTCAGACATAACAAGAAGAACTGACTGATGAAACAAGGAGAACTGACATAAAAAAATGAACTGGTTAAAGATAACAAGAAAAACTGACTGATGTAACATGAGGAATTGACTCATGTGACAAGAACTGTTTGACATAAGAAAAAGAGCTGACTGTGGTAACAGAAAGAACTGACATAAGAACTGACAGAAATAAAAAAAAGAACTGGCACAAGAACTGACTGACATAAAAAGTAGAACAGATTGACATAACAAGAAATGACTGATGTAACAAGAAGAACTGACCTATCAAGAAGACCTGACAGACATAAGAGGAGGAACTTTGTCACAACAGGAAGAACTGACTCAGATAGCAAGAAGAACTGACATAAGAAGAGGAAATGACTAACAACAGACTGATATACCAAGAAGAACTGATTGATGTAAAAAGAAGGACTGACATAAGTAGAACTGACTGATGTAACAGGAAGAACTGAGTTAACAAGAAGAACTGACTTACACAATAAGAACTGACTGATATAAAGAGGATATGGCTGATATAACAGGAAGAATTGAATGACATAAGAAGAATAACTGATTGACACAACAAGAACTGACTGACATAACAGGAATAATTGAGATTGACTGATTACATATACCCAAAAGATCTAGAAAATATATTGTTTTGATAATAAAACAGTCTTGAAAAGAAGATGCCAATTTCTTGCAACTGAAAAATATGATGGAGTTGAAAATATGACATCCAGTTTTCAGGCATATATTTCTCATATACTGGTAAATGATTGAATTTGTTGCTCATACAGACAACAATAAAAAAAAAAAAAAATTATGTGCATTTTATTAAAATTTTTCAGTATCCCAGATTCTTATAAATGATGAAAAATGAAAAGTTAAAAATAGTGGGTTTGAAATTTGCAGCTCCATTTATTTTCCGGGCTAACTTCCATTTTGCCAACAAACTACAACTAAAATGCACAGAAAATCAGATAAAATCATGTACAGCATACACTTACTGTACAGTTATGTGACCCTTCAACAAACCAAATAGGGTTTTGATTGATGACCCACAGACTTACCTTAATCTGATTTCAGTTTACTGCCTGGGTAGAGTTCTCAATCTCATCTACAAGCTGCTCCTGTCAAAATGTGAAAGGGAGACAACTCATAATTCCTTACTAAAAAAAAGTACTCACAAATATGACCCTCTTAAACATAAGATGGTCTTGAAAAAGATTCTCTGAAATCTTGCCCCCAAAAATATAAGAGATGCCTTAGTTTTTTTGTTAAGATTTTATTTTTCCTGAAAGTGAGGATATTATGATAACGAGTAGTGCTGTTCATAAGGGAGACTAAGTTTTCCTTGTATGTACAGTGGTCCCTCTCATGAATGGCCACCCTGATTAGCAGCCACCCACTCTTTATGGCCAGAATCCCTTGGCACCAACAAGTTTGTGTTCAGAAGTACCCCTCAAGAAATGCCACACCTCTAACGCGACCAGTGGACAACATATTAGTGCAAAAATGTGAAATCTACCCCTCACAAGTGGCCACATTTTATTTTAATATGCGACCACAACCAATATTTAATTAAAGTAAAGTAAGTAATCCGATTATCTTTCCCGATGTCTGTTTCCGGATGTCAGGTTTTCATTACTGAAAGAAGTATTGGCTAAAGTATATTTACCACTAAGGTTATTATTATATCATTAACACTGACATTTACATGAAATGGGCTCAGCAATGTTTGATAGTGCTTTGGGCTTCACACACAGAATTTTTTTTTATATTGACGATTATGACTGGATGTAATTGTCAAGATCATAGTATGGTTAGATAGAAATGGGGTCAGCAATGTTTTGATAAAGCTTTGGGCTTCACACAGCAGATTTTTTTTGTTGTTGTATTTTTTTATTTTTTATTTGACGATTAAGACTGGATGTAATTGTCAAGATCATAACATGGTCAGATAGGCTAAATATAGATTAACACACACACACACACACACACACACACACACACACACACACACACACACATTAACCTTGAACAAAACAGGGTACCAGACAAAGACCAAAAATATCAGATGACATTACATGTATCACTTCCTATAGAACAAGGCATTTTGGTTACAAAAGTTTCATCTGCAAATTAAATTGCAATACTGTACAATTAGCTACATAGGAATAAATCATTGCAAACTTTAACATGTCATCATGTAAATGAAGATATAATACTTTAGAAGAAAAATGTAAGTTATTCAACTGGACTCAATGGGGAGAAATCACTTGCCGAAACATTTTGTTGGGAGACTCAGAAAAATAAGATCGTAAAAGATAAGGAGAATATTCAGTAACAGTGGGAAAATGCAGTAAATGGAAAGAGAAATATTTTATAAACAAAACAACATATGTACCAAGGTTTAAATAACGTTTTTTGAATGGTTTTGTAATGTGCATGCCAACAATACCCCACTCACATTTCATATTTGACGCCTAAGAATAAGAACTATTAGTTTATGTTACCTTGAAATAACTCTGTTTTAAGGCAAGAAGAACCTTTTAATAATTTATGTGGCATTTAAATGAAGATATTAACTGCTTTTTTATACATAAGTACTACTATATTCAGATCCATATACATACACATCTCACAAATATAGTCCGCTTCTGGAAAGGCCACCCATCTTATATGGCCACTTTCCTGGTGCAGAAGTGGTGGCCGTATAAGAGGGGACCACTGTAGTTGAGACTTCATGATGTAGTGGTTGTTCCCTAGACAAGGATGACAGGTGGTTGTGTATAAGTTTGCACTGAAAAACATAAACAATATTGGGCCAAAATGTTGAAATGAAATTATCAGCCAGACATATTTCTAATAGTGTCATTTAGACAACAGCATATCATGAAGATATGGGTTTAACTTACTGTTCCATAATTATTGTTATTGAGGTAGTACCGAGAATATTCAACTTAATAATCATTTGGAATACCTCAGACTTTCTTCAGATCCTATTTATTCCAGCTAATTGTATCAGTTAGCCAACTGTTTCAAGGAATCAGAGCCATTTTGACCAGAAAATCAGCTGAGATAAGTGGCTGATACTTAAGTGTCTTTGCATGCTATCCATATTCCCACATATAAATCAGGGTAAACCGCAAACAACATAGACCCTGATCTGACACTGCAAATTGTACTGACAGATCAGGGTTTATGCTGCTTGTTGAACTGATGGACTGCATATCAATAGACCCAGATCTACAGGTGCATTATGCAATGGCAATCTAGCTTTTTGCAGTTTGCAGTTAGACTTGACTTATAAGTGAGTATATATGGTATGTATTTTTCCCAAGCAATTGCATCTAATAAAAGTAGCAGTAAAACATTACCTTGAATTTGATATCCGATAGTGACATCATTCGGGTGGAATTGTCATGCAGATTATCTGGTAAACACCATTGCAGGTTGGACAGTTTTCCCTGTAGATTGGTTTTCCAGTTTTAATGTCAGCACAAAAAGGAAAGAAAAGAATAAACCATCTTAGTTTATGGAATACCAGTCTTCATCAAAATAAAGGAATCATTGTTTATATTCATTCTCAGTTACAGCAATTAATTCAAATTACAACAAACAAATCCATCTCCAGCATTTTGATTCAGAAACAATTCTTTTATTGTAAAGATTATGCCTTTTATTTCAGTTGCTATTTGTCTTTGTCTTATCTTATATTTAAATTAAAAAAAAAAAAATAGAAATATAAATCTGTTCTTTATATACTTTGTATTTAATATTATCATAATTATTTCTCAGATTTCATAATATTTTCCTAAATTTAAAACTTTTTTTCTTTTATTTAGAAACCAAATGTTTACATACTACCCTCAGACACAACCCTGGCAAACATAAAATACTAATGAATGACAGTGTTGTTTGTAATTGTAAAAAAATAATATAGAAATGAAATTGCTTGTTTGTTACAAGGAAATTGCTGTTACAATCGGAAGTTGAATATTCCATTATAAAGACCAAATTTACCATTGAATATGTTTCTTCACATCAATTTCTGTCAGAACCAAATGTTCATTGTAATGAATGTTTCTGTAATGAGACATGTCTCTACTGAACTTATTGTGTCTGTCAGACTGTTAAGTTTCCAACCCTATTTTACTTACAGCTATTAAATTGTAATTCTCTCATCTTCCTTGTTTCCATGGTTTATTATTTTCTATTTATTCTGGAAGTTTTATTTCTATTTTTTAGTTGCATATTTTCTATTTTGTTTGAGCCTTGGTTTATAATTTTTTAATTAGTTTAAGAAATTATAATGTGAAAAAGATGCAGATTTTCTTTGTTTAATAAATCTTAAATTGGTTCAGTGGCATAACTTATATGACATTCAAATACCCTAAGCATTATTTCTGTACCTTTTAGATATCATTATATGATATCAACACATGGGTATTATCATATAATGATATCAACACATGGGTATTATCAATAAAATTGGTAATTAAACATTATGGCAGTGACATGATGTCATAAAATTTGAAATCATTGTAAACTGCCACAATGCAGGCATCATGGCGATATGACTGCAAAATTGTTAAAGCTACGTTAAAAATCCAAACACACACACGCACAATTTCCATGTGTGAAATGTAAGGCAATTTCTGTTTATTTATTCTAGCTCACAAAGTATTCATTTTTGTTGCTGCAGGTACAACTTTTGTAAGAACACACAAGTGAGCATCACATGACATGATGGGAAATCTTATATTTTCACATGTGAAGATATAGAAATATGTGAAAATATAGAAATGAAAAAATGTGAAAATTATTTTGCCAATTAGTCTCTATATTTCATACTTAAGTGTGTGTATATATATATATATATATATATATATATATATATATATATATATATATATATATATATATATATAGTCAAACCTGTCTATGGCAGCCACACTTGGGAAAAGACTAAATTACCCTTTAGTTCAGATAGGTTGAGCTCCCAAACTTGGTTGATGACAAATTTATATAAAATGAACTGAATAGCATTACCATTATTATTATTTCACATGTATTATTATTATTAACAGTAGTATCATGTTACCAAGATAACGTGTGTTTCGTTTAGCTATTTAGCAAAATAACACAAGGATAATGTATCTTCACTTTAATCCATCATGTAGATTAAATCATGACTAATCCTTAAAAAGTCACTGGTCTTAGTTTGTTTTGTGCATATCTCCATCACCATTTCATTTGCAATGTCTGCAACTTCCGTCACTGATTTCAGCATATTTGATTGACCATAAGGTGGCTTTTTGTTAGGTTAGTTGGCATAATTAGGGATGAAAACCTGTGTTCATACTTTAAACAATTGATGGCTCAAGCTGTTGTGCAAATTCACCAAATCAAAAGACAGTTGCTTTTGTTTGCAACCTTTGATGATTAGGGAATTAAAAGAAACTTCCTGTGGTTATTGTTAATAGGCCTGTTCGATAACAGTTGAATGTCCCTTGACATTCCCCTAATTTACCCATGATGCAACACTCTTCCAGCAAGCAAATCTATATGCTGTGATGGAGGCCAACAAAGCATAGAATTAAAGCTATCCAACATTATATAATGTCTGTATGTATCTTATTAATCACGTCTTCATTTGATATCAATTTATAAGGTTCTCATCAGTCTAAATCAATCTATGCCAATAAAAATGTGTTAACATGCAAACTTAAAGTTTTTTATTTTTTAATCAGAATCGCATGTGAATTTACTGATTTTCATATCCTTGCAATGTACCTCTACCCATGCCATTTTGCGATGGTACCACATATTTTGATGCTAATACAATAGATGTGAAGCATAGAATTCAAGCTATACAACATTATATATTATGTGTAGGTATCTTATTAAGTGCATCTTCATTAGTCTGTCCGTGTGCCTAATGCCTTCCTATAAGAATGCTACAGATCTTCATATCCTTAATACATGCGTCTACCCATGCCATTTTGGGATGGTGCCACATATCTCGATGCTAATACTATAAATGTGAAGCATAAAATTCAAGCTATACAACAGTATATGTGTATATATCTTATTAAGTACGTCTTCATTTGTCTGTCCGTGCACCTAATGCCTACCTATTCAAATGTTTTCCATATAGGCAAATAAGTCATACCAATCGTATACAACCACAGATTTTGACAAATTTGATATCAGTTTATATTTTCTATTACTCTAAATCAATCTATGCCAATAGAAATGTGTAAAAATGCATAATAAAAATGTTGGTATTTTTTACTCAGTATCGCTTAGGGTTAGTGACTTTACTGATCTACATATCCATGCTATGTGCCTCTACCCTTGCCTTGTTGCCATGGTGCCACATATTTTGATGCTAATACTATAGATTTCAAGCATAGAAGTAAAGCTATCCAACAGTACATAATGTGTGTATGTATCTTATTAAATACGTCTTCATTTGTCTATCCATGTGACTAACACATTCCTATATAAATGTTTATCGTATAGGCAAATAAGTCATACCAATCATATACAACCACCAATTATGACAAATTTGATATTAATTTATATGGTTCTTATCAATCTAAATCGATCTATGCCATTAGAAATGTGTAAAAATGCAAAATAAAAAAGTTGGTATTTTTTACTCAATATAGCCTATGGTTAGCAACTTGACCAATCTACAGATCCATGCTGTATGCCTCTACCCTTGCCTTGTTGCCATAGTACCACATATTTCAATGCTAATACTATAGATTTCAGGCATAGAATTCTAGCTATCCAACAGTATATATAATATGTGTATGTATCGTATTAAATACATCTTCATTTGTCTGTCTGTGCACCTAATGCCTTCCTATGCAAATGTTTTCCATATAGGCAGATAGGTCATACCGATTGTAAACAGCCACTGACTTTGACAAATTTGATATCAATTTATATGTTTTTCATCAGCCTAAATTGATCTATGCCAATACAAATGTGTGAAAATGAAAAATAAAACAGTTGATATTTTTTTATTCAATATCGCTTAGGGTTAGCGACTTTACCGATCTACATATCCGTGCGATGTGCCTCTACCCATGCCGTTTTGTGATGGTGCCACATATTTCAATGCTAATACTATCAATTTGAAGCATAGAATACAAGATATCAAATAATATATAATATGTTTATGTATCTTATCAAAAGCGTCTTCATTTGTCTGTCCGTGCGCCTAATGCCTTCTTATACAGGTGTTTTCCTTATATTCAAATAAGTGATTCCGAGCGTAAACAGCCACCGAGTTTGACAAATTTGATATCAATTTATATGCTTCTCATCAATCTAAATTGATTTATGCCAGTAGAAATTTGTATGGGGCATCACACTTTCAATACACCTTATCCATGCTTTTCTCAACCTTTTGTCTGCAGGAAAATTGTGGAGAATTATAGTTTTGTTGTCAACAAATTTTCCCCGATAATTGGAACAGACACTGTAATAATATCTCTTCTTAGTTGATTTTGGCATGCAAATTGATGCATCACCGGAAATAGGGATTGTAAATTCACACACATGGTTTCTGATTTCATTGTACCAAAGAGCTCTTCAAGGAAGTCTATTGTCAGGGGCAGTAACAACCCTTATCAAACAGGCCTATAGGAGACATGGTACTAATTATATGGAAAAATGGGAACCAGCCTGGCAATGGGTGAACATAAAATAGAGTATATATGGGTTTGGTTGGCCAGGAGTGGTTAATAATGTAAGTTATGTTTTAAGGAAAAGAATGTTTTGAGAGCTTATCCTAGTTGTAAGTGAAAAAAAGAGAGACATGGTTTTATTGATGGAATTTCAGTCCTTTAACAGTCTTGAGTTTGGAACACTCATTACTAAAATTAGCACCTGACTCTTTGGTGTGGAATTGAAAGCACATGTTTCAAACACATGCAGGTCCAGAAGATGCCGCAGCTCATATCCTTTCCTCTACACAGAAGCTGACATCCAGGTTTCATCTATACTGATAAATATAGGTTTGATCATGAGCAGGCCTGGCACATGGTGTTTTCTTGTGTGTTCAATGAATGTTTGGCACCTTTCCAAACTTTTGTTTGGCACTTTTCAGAAGGGTTGGCACATATTATTTGGCGGCAGCACCTGGCAGCACCTGTGTGCGTCGCACACTTCGCACACACAACCAGCCGGGTCTGATCATGAGCACTCAAAAATTTTAAGTTACTGAAGTTTTAATATCATGGTATTTGCATAGGTTTACTATGGGAACTGAAATAGTACCTTGAGTCCTATAGACAGCCACAGCAACACAGTGACTCCACATATGCAAGTGCAATTAACTTTACTATAAATGGAATCATATGGTTCTATTGTGGATAACAAGTACAATTAATGCCATTTGTAAACCACAGAATGACTTTCAGTGGGATATTAAACATATTCAGATATATCAACTGTTGCCAAGAAGAGGGGAGGGGGAACAGTGTGTAGATTTGACTATGTTAGGTGGAATGTTCTGCACTTTTGTTTATATCTAAGCAATACTGATATAAAAATTTATACAATTTACCATTTATAGAGTAATTATAGTAAGCAATATGATATTTCTTTGTTGTGTTTTGAAACATAATGCTTCAGATATGATCACTTCGGTCTCTTCCACTATGCTTAATGGGGATGACCTCTCATGACTTTGCATCCCACTAATTTCTTTCAGTGAGTGTTTTGAAACTTCATATTTTGCATTTTAATGGACTTATGTCTACCTTACTTTAGTTTTAAATTATATGTTTTCTGGGATGAATTTTAGGTAATTTTTGTCATTTAAATCTCGTTTTCTGTAATAATACATGTACATATAGATGGTCACCTTGACCTTTTACTCATTAATTACATAATATGATAAGGCTGGTAATATATTTCAGTATTAAATTGAAGAGAGATAAATGGTGATATTATAAATGATGACTCTTGTTAGACAGCTTTATTTTAATATTTTTTTCTGATTTTCTTAAATAAAGCTCAAATATTTAAATGTTGCCTGAAATGCACCATTGCTCTTTAGGTGAACATGAATTTGCAATATAATTTAATATTCACTAATGTAATCTTTGACAAGCAGAACTATGCATATTGCTTACTTATGTATTGAACTACTGTTCCTAGAGCTGTCAAGAAAATCAAGGGCGGATATAGGACACATGGTACTAATTATATGGAAAACTGGGAACCAGCCTGGAAATGGGTGAACATAAAATAGAGTATAAATGGGTTTGGCTGGCCAGGAGTGGTTAAAAATGTAAGTTCTGTTTTAGGAAAAAGAATGTTTTGAGAGCTTATCCTAGTTGTAAGTGAAAAAAATAGAGACATTGTTTTATTGATGGAATTTCAGTCCTTTAACAGTCTTGAGTTTGGAACACTCATTACTAAAATTAGCACCTGACTCTTGGTGCGGAATTGAAAGCACATGTTTCAAACACATGCAGGTCCAGAAAATGCCACAGCTCATGCCCTTTCTTCTACACAAAAGCTGACATCCAGGTTTCATCTATACTGATATAGGTTTGATCATGAGCTCTCAGAAATTTTAAGTTAGTGAATTTTTAATATCATGGTGTTTGCATAGGTTTACTATGGGAACTGAATTAGTACCATGAGTCCTATAGCATCTAAACCGTAAGGGATATCACTTGTTTAGAGTACCCATACTCAGAGATTATATGCATTTTTTTCCCCATCAGAGGAAACTTTGATTATAATCTTACAATAACAATTAACAGATTCATCCTATTAATAGGGAAAACATGATCTCCTGTAAGGATAAATACCACCTAGTTTTCAAAGCCAACATGCTAACACTGTGCCTTCAGGCTACTGATAGGACAAGCTTCACAATGTTTTTATGTAGATGGCTTTTTTTTATGTTTTTCCAGAGAATACTTAAGTATGACTGCTTGGTTAGACTTGATGAAAACGATTCACGAGTTTACATGATAGGTCTTCAGTCTTTGCCTGGAACAGGAATAACCTACTATGTAACAACATATAGTAAGTAGTTACCTTCTCTCCCACTTTGTGTGTGTGTGTGTGTGTGTGTGTGTGTGTGTGTGTGTGTGTGTGTGTGTGTGTGTGTGTGTGTGTGTGTGTGTGTGTGTGTGTGTGTGTGTGCCTACTATGTAACAACATATAGTAAGTACTTACCTTCCCTGTGTGTTGTGTGTGTGTGTGTGTGTGTGTGTGTGTGTGTGTGTGTGTGTGTGTGTGTGTGTGCCTACTATGTAACAACATATAGTAAGTACTTACCTTCCCTCCCACTTAGTGTGTGTGTGTGTGTGTGTGTGTGTGTGTGTGTGTGTGTGTGTGTGTGTGTGTGTGTGTGTGTGTGTGTGTGTGTGTGTGTGTGTGTGTGTGTACATGCACACATGCATACATGCTCACATGTACATATGTATGCACAGTGGTGAAATATTTTTCAGAAAGCTCAGTTGCCTGTAAAAGCTTTCTGGTTCATCCCAGATTTTGATGGTTCCAATTACACTATGATTTGGCTTTTTGCATGTTACATGTACTTGGATTACACAGTGATTATAAAGAATTAGTACATGAAGACTGCAAAGAATAGTACACTACACAAATGTAATACAAAAAAATACATTTGTATTTTGTTTTGTGAAGTTTTGTCTTTATTGAAAACAGAAGTCAAAATATACCATATATTAATGAAGATGTCAGGTATATATAAAATATTGCCACTCAACATTTCTCAAAGAAAATTAAGCCATGCAACATTTTAGTAATAAAAGAAAACAAATGTTGATTGACAGCCTTTACCAATAAAGGACAACATATTCTCATTTATTTTTGTCCATCCATTGTTTGTTACACCTTTGTTCCTGTGCTATATTCAAGCTATTGGTGATTAAGGAATGAAACTTTGTATTCATATAAATAATTGTCCGCCTTGGATACGGGAGGTCGTGGGTTCGATCCCCGGCCGAGTCATACCAAAGACTTACAAAAATGGTACTAACAGCTGCCTCGCTTGGTGCTCAGCATTAAGAGGTTAGTGTTAGGACTGGTCGGCCTGGTGTCAGGATAATGTGACTGGGTGGGACATCATGCTACATGTCTGCAGCATGATGCCCCAATGCTAGACATCACTATAAAACTGCCACATTGCAGACATCTTAGTGATATGACTTAAAAATTGTTAAAGCTACATTAAAAATCCAAATCACACACACACACACATAAATAATTGTCTTTAGGTGTGTTGTACACTTATTTAATCATTACAAGGTATGATATATATATATATATAGAGAGAGAGAGAGAGAGAGAGAGAGAATGTGTATTGTTAACTTATACCTAATCATTAGGTGTATTATATACTTGTACATATTCATTGGAAGGTGTGTTGTATACTAATATGTAATCATTAGAAGGTGTGTAATATACATGTACATAATCATTAGGAGTGTTATATACATATATATAATCATAAGATCGTATGTTATATATATATATATATACAATGTGACCCCGCTATAACACGGTAGTTGGGAGCCATAGAACCCAACCTTGTTATAGACCGAACCATGTTATAAGCAACCAGGTCAGCTGAAGAAAATGATGCATGTACCCGAAAAAATGTGCGGGGGTGGGAGGGGTAGGTAATAAATGCAGGTGCAAAATACGTGCTTCATTGGCACAGTTATCAACTGAAATCGATGCATATTAAATGAGAAATACACCTGTAGTGAAAACAGAGAAGGCATATATAATATTTTACTTTATTCAGAGAACCACGCATTGGTACATATATGTGTATACTGTTTATATATACATCTCAAATGTATAGCAATGAATAAAGTATCAACACATTGTACTCACCCGCGTATCATATCACATACATTGAATCCAAAATACAAGTAATTCCATCGAAAATATGCACACACACAGATTTAAAATATTCAATAATTTTGTTACAGGTCATATAGGTCTCTATTCAGTGGGAAAAAAAAATAGCACAATCACGTAACGAATGATGAAGCACGTTTACTTTTCAGTATTCCCCAAGTCGGTAAAAAGTTTGCGTTTTAAGCACCGTCTGTAGAGTTCGTAAGCATGAACTTTTTTCCTGTAAAAAGGAAACTTTCACGGCACAGTAAAAGTGTTCCAGTCATGTTGGAAACTGAAACAATCCATCAGATTTCATTGCTTTTATTCAAGTTCGGTACTGACTTCCTTTAAAGAAAGGTTCTTTGTTTTTATTGAAGATTTTAGTCGGCTTTCTTTGATGAGTGGTACATGCGTTATTGAAGTCACCGCTAAAGGACAGCTTTGGAGAACCAAACAAATGTCCGTTTCTTATTGTGGCAGCAACATCAAAAAATTTAATTGCATGATTGAGACTGACTTTTTCCCATTTGCTTAGTACGTTTTTATAACAATCGGTGCTTCAAAGGTAATGTTTTCTTTGAAATTTCAGCTACTATTTTATCTGGGTACATTTGTTTTAAATGAATTGGCCATGTATGGTCAATTGTAGTTATGTTCCTCCCTGCCTGTTGAATAGACAAGTGAGAGCTTGCTTTTCTTTTTTACATTTGTGAAAGTGGAGTGATGCTGCCTTCCACGCGTGCGTCAGAAATTTAAAGAAAGGTAAATCGACGATAGAGACGCAGATGTTCTGGTCTGATGACAGGGATTACTACAGAAAATGTGAATGTTCTGAAGGATTTAATTCTGAGTGAAAAGAAGAGGAATTTTACTTACCATCCACATACAAATGTTAGTCTATGTAAATATATTAGTTACTAGCGAGCGGCCGAAAATCCGACGAAAGATAGATTATGAGATAATGCCTCATCCGGTTTATCTCTGCTACCAGAAATGTAAATTTGAAAAAAAACAACGGATATCTCAAAACATACAGTACTCATGCTAGATGTCAACATAAGCGGATTATGATATAACAATGCACTGTTAAGATGGTTTGTCAATATGGACAAAGAACTTGTTTATGTAACAATAGATAAATTTCAGTGCATTTTATATCGACTTTGCAGCATCCTTTCATGGGGCCTCTAAATTTCTCCACTCTAAACCGATGGTTGTATATACAAGTTTAAACAGCCAACAATGTCGCCAATAAAAAAAATCGCCAGAAGGTGTATTTTGCCGCCAATAAGGAAACAAAATATCACAATTTGTGGCATTGGCGAAGCCCAGTGCGATTCCTGAATAAAATTTTTGCACATTATTTTGCGTAATTTTAAGAAGAAAACATTATTTTTTCGTGTATGAGAAAAATGCCTATAAAATTTCATGAGCCTCGCCACGATCGTCTTGTATTATTCATACACAATCTCTTCCCTAAAATGATAATAAACTTTTTGTTTTGTTTTCTTCGTACTTTTAAGAAAGAATTTTTTTTCATGTACGAGAAAAATACGTGCATGTGAAATTTCGGGAGCCACACCATGACCGTGTTATATCCGAATTCATGTTATAATGGAGTGTGCTATAGCAGGGTCACACTATATATATATATATATATATATATATATATACAGGGGTCACGCTACCAGGCGAAGTGGGCGACAAAGTCGCCTAAAATATGTAAACTTTGCCTTCTTCTGTTAGGAAAGAGAAAATGACTTCGCCTTGTGATTTTTTCAAGATAATTTGACTGATCATATCTTTTTGAGAAGCCCTCTTGCCTTAGCCAGGTTGTTGTGTTGCAGTGAAATGTATTCATGAAGTCATCAGTAGCTAGGCCTAGTTTTGTTGTCAATTACATTGATAAACTGTTGCACATTAAGAACAAAATCGGTGATCTGGATATTTTAACTGCCTCTTGTACACTAATTTGTCATAAAATTAGTTTGAAACTGTAAGTTAACCAGTAACGGGGAAATACATCGCTTTGTGCAGAAGTACCAGTTTAAAGTTTATTAGATTGTCTGTTTTTGTAAATCATCGTGCAGATATATTTAGAAAAAAAAATACAATTCAAAAAAAGCAAAACCTAGGTATTATGTTATTTGAGATTTAACTTTAAAATTATGCAGGTCAGAAACATATGGGACAATGCTATGTTGTGGAATTCGTGAAAAGCGCTGTATGGTCGAAGTTATTTTCCAACTTGACTTGCTTTTGTGAAAATATGGAACAAAGCAGCGCAGCTTTTTCTATTTAACCAATGCCTAAAATTACAATGAGTATGTAGACAAATAAACCATAAATTTGCAATCCTATCAATGAACTGTTGAAATGAAGCTATATAAAGTGAGCGGTAACATTACGAAAATCCCTCCTTCTAAAAATAGATGCACTCACATGTCTGTGTTGATTCAGTTGGAAAGAAGGGTGTAGTTCATATACCAACTATAAAAGAGTTATGTCTTTAATTTTATGCATTTTGTTGTTATGTATGAATAGTTAGGGTAATGTTTTATTCGCAACAAAGAAATTAGGGCAAACAGTATGATCTGAAGACACGTGCATTTGCCCACATGTACATGGTACAGGGGTTGTTTCAAACGCTTTTAGAAATCTTGCAAAATGCTATTATTGTGAACTTTTAAACAGTAATTTTTTTTAAAAATTGATTAAGGGTAGTTGATTACGCATTTGCACTAACTTGCATTTACAATAATGTAAACTGGTTACTCAGTTAAAATTTATTACAATGTAGTTTCTGTTGTTCTCTTTTCAAGTTATATGGCCAAAATAACTCAGAAAATTTTCTACTTGAAAATAAAGTATTGCTTAAATCCAATGCTAAATGCAAAAATGAATACTGGAATATAGAGGGCATAATTCAAATAAGAGAACACACACACACACACACATACATATACATATATATATATATATATATATATATATATATATATATATATATATATATATCTTGCGTTTCTTGCTTCGCGTCTACTTCTCCCTGTTAAGCTCTCACTTCTTCCTGTTCTGTCCAAAAGGAGAAGTCACTCCCTAAAATTCAAGTCTAGCTTGACCCCTGTGTGTATATATATATATATATATATATATATATATATATATATTAAACAATACCAACACGTAGAATGTGTGACTGGTTTCACTTTATTGCTTCATCAGACTTTGTTCAAACTGAATTTAATATCATTGCTTACGTCATTAAATATAATCTGTTTCTAAGTGATCAATGATAGAAACAATATGACATAAACAAGATGATGTCATTGCTTACATTTTTAACCTAATTGTTTTATTCTTTAACGAATAATTGACATGGAAATATGCACATACAGTACAGATAAATGATATTTTAATACATAAAAATAGATAAAACTGGATCTTAAAGATACATATACCTCTGTCGATAACTATATCAAAAATTTATGGATAAATAGAGAGAAACAGTTTTATTAATATTTTTATTATGGATAATGCACATTTTTTATAAAAAAAGTAATATATTGTACCTTGATATATTATTGACGAATGTTCAATATTTTATCAGAACTCAGATTATATAATAAAAATTTATGGTATGCATAATACTTATAATCATAAAATAAATAAATATCTTATAAATAATTAATCATAATATATTGAGAATTAATTTTAAAATGCCCTTTCATTTTTTAATAATTAGTGAACTTACTTTTATGATATTAGTTGATACTTTCACTAGTTAAGTTATTCTGTAAATTAGAATAATATAAAAATATTCTTAATTAATTGTAAACAGGTGACATAATTCAAAAAAAAGTTTGATTAATGAATGTCATATAGAGTTTCAGAATTTAGACCATTTGGATATACCGTATTAAGACGGTGAATCCAACAGGTTTCCTTTAGCAGATGTTATATCTCATAATCAGCTATAACAATAGGTTGAAAGGAGAAATCTTGCAAAGTATGGGAACTCTTGTTAAAATGTGCAGCAACATGAGATGAAAATATATATATATATATCATTAGAAGGTGTGTTACATAATCATTACAAGGTGTTATATAGATATAGGTGTTTTATATACATATACATAATCATTAGAAGGCATAATATTTATAGGTTACTGCATTTGCATGGGAAAATATGAACAAGTTTTTCTGAGTAATACTGCACGACCTTGGGAGTGCAGTATTGATCCCAAAAAACAAGTTCACATTTTCCCATACAAATACAGTAACCTTTTTATTATATGCTTATTTTGTGTTTCTACCTTAGGATTAATAATAAAAAGAATAAACAACAAGAAACAAAGTAATCTAATTTATGCTGTATTCCAAAATAAATACACAACCATTAATTCATCTTTACTCTGAGTAACAATATTAATGTGAACATAGCGCTACCCAGCAACCTTTGAACTTTGTTGCATGTTCGACATTAGTTTTTTTTAAATTTTCATTTTGGTCTACTTAAAATTGAAATTTAGAGTCACATTGTGAATGAATGAATATTGCAACAAATTTTCCCGTTGGTCTGGAATGGATGGATTTTGTATTTCTGTCAGTTCTACTCAGTTCTGCTTTTCTGCTTGTGATGGACTGGATTATTAGCTGTGTCAATTCCATACAAGGTACGTGTGATTTGAGCAGGATGGAATCTGCCTTGTATCTGCTGCTTGCTTGTTTCTGTTCTGTCATTGATTATTTGGAATGATCATGTGGGAAAAATATGAACTCTTTCAATTGAAATAATCAGAAAGATGCTGTGTAATATGACATACATTTCATTTTGAGTGCTGTAAGGCGAATTTGATTGCAGTTGGAAATGTAGTTGAAATTACAGTACAATTTCACAATGTATAATCAAGTTTTGGAACACATGACATAGTTCACATAATTGAAATTTGCAGAACTAAGAATGTGCATTTTGAGGAAATTAAAGATGCAAAAAAATGTAAGGTATATTTTTTGCCATTCTTATTACAGCTAAAGAAGATATGTTTATGCCTTGGCACTTGTTCTTGGGCCCCCAGCTATGTAATGACCTGTATGGCTTCTATCACTAGCCTAAATCCAAAGCATTGTATCAAAAAGTTAACTTGGAAAATTGCAAAGCAGCTGGTGTGTGACAGTCCTTTCAGCCAATGGAAATAAGAATTTTTCGTATTGGCTCTTAGACCTTTACTTTTCTACCAAAACCTTCAGTTGCATTTTTTTCTCAAATTTAGCACTTTGACTTACAAAGTGGCACATTGTCTGATAGATATGCAATAGCCCTTGGGCTCAGTATGCTTTTCTTTTCTAATTTTACAGATGCCAGAGAGCACTGGTTATAGTCTGAACCATTCCATTTGCGAAAAGTTACAAACATTTCTCCTAAATAGCTGCATGAAAGATTAGAATGGTATTTTCAATACTGTATCTCTCATGTTTGTTGTGGACATTGCGAATATCACGTTCATTCATTTGCTTGATTGAAAGTTTCATTTGTGACTGAGTAAACTTGTCCACACTGTTCACTTCATCATTTCTACTTTCAAATAGACGAAACAGCTTTTTTACTTTATCCACAAACAAACCTAATAAACAAAAAGCTAAAGCATCTGCTACATACCGTATTTACCGTATATATTGGGACACAATAAAATAATTTTTTGTCCTGTCCCAGATATGGTGAAAGTTTTTTTTCATGTCGGTCACATGTCCCAAGACTTAAGAAAGAAAATAAATTTATGTTGAATTTGTGCCCCCCCCCCACTTGCAAAAAAAATAGATAAACAAAACACTTACTTGATAATAAAATGAAAGAAATTACCTTGTGTTGTTATCATTTATTCCTGTTTTTCATCATGAGCAGTAAAGAATGAAATATATCCACAAACTCCATATATGTAGCATAGGCATCCATACTGTAGCAAGTATCACTTATTATTCATTGAGAAACAAATGATGTTTGGTTATCCTCAAAGTTTGAATGTTATCTAACTGAAAACTGGATCCAACAAGATCGCAAACAAGAGGGGAAAAAAATCAACCGATTGCTTGAAGACAACTGCCATTCACACATGACATGGTGTTAGGTGCAAACTAACCAGGATTAAATTATATCTGTGTAGACTATATGACAGTATCTTGTAAATAAAAATCATTAATTGAAAATATATTCACTAAGTGCAGGTGACAATCTTTTCGTTAACACACATTACAAAAAGTATTTAAGCAAGTTATTGCTGTGTATATTATTTACGTGCAGACATCAGTGCCCGTTTGTATCAGTTATAACTATAAATGCCAAGCAGATTGAAGCCTGGGTGATGAATAAACACAAATGACAGCAGCAGTAAACTCATTTATTTGAACTTATACTGACAGGACATCCAAGACAAAGGTTGTTTTGATTACAAAGCAAGCTGACCTTGGAAGCCGACTTGGAATACTTTGAAGCCAATTTTTTAATTAAAAAGGATATCAATACAAAGGTTATTGTATTACAAAGCAAGCCGACCTTGAATGCCGACTTTGGATTCTTTTAAGTGTGCTTTTTTGTTTAAATTTCAGCAGTATTCACAGGAATTTTGAAAATAAATGGAAACAATGGATCAATTTTAAAAGTGTCACAATATAGGGCTTCATGCACAGACATCAACGACCTAGTGTCACTCAGAAGATTTGGAGTAAATAAAATCATATGAATTCATGATGGCCAGAAGAGAAGAAGATGATTTTGCCAACAGTATGATCATTAACATGGATGAAATTCTGGTGTACTTTGATCTCAGTCCTGGATGGACTGACAAATAAAATGGGGATTAAAAGTGTGAGAATTTGCAGATTTTTAAAAATCTGACTTTAGTCCATGCAGTTTCCACTACAGTGGATGTGTTGCCTCTAACAGTAATTTTGCACGGCATGAGAAAGCTAAAAAAATAAAACAATACTCATGCATCGGAACAATGGATTGTATGTGTGCAGAAGAAGGGTTGTGTTGATGAGATGATACTGCAGTTGATTAAAGACTTTTATCTCAAGTACATAGTTTTATATTTTTTGAAAAAAGTTCAGTTGGAGTGCATTTTCTGACATGTAATTTTCGAATGATCTGAAAGGTGTCCCACAACATAAGACTAGTAAAAACAATGTGTCCCAGAACATAGTGCGCAAAAAAATTACTTTAAAAATTAATTTATGGTGTCCTAAAAAATACATTGTCCCAGCATATATGATAAATACGGCAAGCTTACATTATTTACAAAAATCAGAGTGGCTCCTAATACACGATAATATTTTTTAGACACATTTGTTGTGCCATATGAAGCAGTTCGGAAAAATACGGCATGATTCAGACAATTTAATGTAAAGTTTCCAGTGGAAAAAAAAGAATATAATAAATACATCCATAATCATTAGAAGGTATGTTATATACAGATATGTATAATCATTAGAAGATGTGTTGTATACTTCTACATAATCATTGGAAGGTATGTTGTATTTGTATACCTTTACATAATCATGAGAAGGTTTGATATATATATATAACAGTCATTAGAAGGTTTGTTGTATACTTATGCATACTCATTAGGTATGCTGTGTATGTATACATAATCACTAGAAGGTGTATTATATACATGTACATAATCATAGGAAGGTGTATTGTATATTTATACATAATCACTAGAAGGTGTATTATATACATGTACATAATCATAGGAAGGTGTATTGTATATTTATACATAATCACTAGAACGTGTATTATATACATATACATAATCATAGAAAGGTGTATTGTATATTTATACATAATCACTAGAAGGTGTATTATATACATGTATGTAATCATTGGAAGGTGTATTGTATATTTATACATAATCACTAGAAGGTGTATTATATACATGTATATAATCACCAGAAGGTGTATTATATACATGTATATTATCATTGGAAGGTGTATTGTATATTTATACATAATCACTAGAAGGTGTATTATATACATGTATATAATCACTAGAAGGTGTATTATATACATGTATATAATCATTGGAAGGTGTATTGTATATTTATACATAATCACTAGAAGGTGTATTATATACATGTATGTAATCATTGGAAGGTGGGTTGCTCAAGTAGACAAACTTTAGAAGGTGTATTGCATACTACATTGGGGTTACTATCTTCATGGTCAGTAGTTTAATATTTTAAGTTTTCCATCACTCTTTGCATTCACTTCATAACTTTCAAACCATTTAATAATAAGGGATGAAACTTGGAATATTTATTCATCACCATTAGAGGGTGTGTCACTTCACCACATTGTGGATCCTAGCATCAGTGAATGATAAAATGACTTATGTGGCTATTGTTGGTAATACATGAATAAACATGTCACCTGCCTTTTATATACCAACATTTTTTTAAATGTTGAATGAACCCTGACCTAAACAAAAATGGATCTAACTCAAGTCTCTTCTCAAAGATTAACTGTTTTCATTAGACTAGCTTTAATAAACAGGCAAATAAACGAAGATATAGAACTGTATATGTCACACTAGCACAGTATGTGACTCCCATTTCAGCTGTGACATTGAGACTGCTATAGTCAGCCAACAAATTACTTAAACCCTGTTTCCTAATCATAAAAGCTGATGGGATCCCATGTGGCCAAGTTGTCTAAGGCACTCACATTTTACAGACCACTGGCATCGCACCTCAGTCTGTGTGGGTTGGAATCTTGGGCACAGCTAGTGGGTTTATGTGAGAAAGCTTGCCAGTAGCTTTGTGTGGATTGGTGGTTCTTCTTGGGGTCTTCCTCCACCAAATATGCTGACAGCCATGTATAGCCGATCATGTGCTGAAAAATGGCATTTAAATCCATAACAACAACAACAATCAAAACTGCCTGTCTGTTTGCATGTGACATTAGACAGCTTTGAATTACACTGACAGTGTGTCTGGAAGATGATGAGCACAAGTGAGGTAAGAAATGTTTACATATCCATTTACATGTTATCATTTTGTCTAAACAATGCCTTGAAGCAAACATTTAGTTTGCATACACTCTCAGTATGTTCAGGTCACCAGTCAGAACAGTGAGTAAACAATGGTAAGGAAACACCTAGCTTCTGACTGGAATGTATGTGACAATGTTATTTGCAAGACCTTTATGTAGGAAATTTGCCAAGGGGACACTTGAATGGCCATTGAGAACAGGTGACTGATATATTAAGGTGGCCATTCAGACAGATTTGATTGCATATTTGTTTACAATGAAATTTTCTTATTAATAAGAATGATCAGAAAGTCCATTGCTATAGGAAGTGTGCCACCCCTTTTATAACCCAGTGGCACTGTACTCCATTACAGACTTAAAATCTTAAAATGTTTACATCCTTTATTATTATCAGCATGTTTTTGTTCCGTAATTTCACGGTGTTTGTTTTTGTAATCTTATCATTATATATGTTTTATGTATATTATGTAATATTGAAAAGCACTTAGAGCTTTTGAAGATTAGGCACTGTACTAAGTCACCATTAGTATTATTATTGTTATTATCATCATTATTATTGTTATTATTATTATTATTATTATTATTATTACCTGTTGATTAGCATATGGCATGTCAGCCCAGCATCGAAGGTCTAAGCTGCAGGTGCAGAAGCAATAGAAGCAGATCAAGTTTTTTTTGCTGTGCAGGCAGGGAAAACATCTGATATCAGATTTGCAAATGCTTTGTTTGACTGCTATTGCAAATATGGCAGCAACACAAAGTAATTCAACTCCATGCAGTTTGTTTTTTCTATACTGATTGAAAATGAGAGAGAATGAATGTTTCAGTTTGTGTTAGTTATGTTTTTCAGCCTTAATAATGTCTCTCTTTGATGCATTTGTTGGTTCTTTTGGCACTATGAATACACAAGACTATTTCTTATTTTAGCAAATGGCATAATAATAAGTTTCACTATTACTTTTGCAATGAATATTTTACTAACTGAAAAATGCAAAAAATTTAGTTTCAACGTAGACGATTTTCTCACGAAATAAATGTTACGTGTTTTTGATGAAAAGGAATCTTGTTTGGTAGTGTATCAACAGTTAATCTGGTTCCCTGCTAGGTAAACCATATTTACTGTCAGATCTTATCACAGTGGGAGTACAGTGCAGAGGGCAACCATATGGGGAGCTAACTCCCTTCCGTGACTGATGCACTTCTGGAATAACATTCAGATATTTTCTTTGCTCAACAATTAAATAAAGGAAAACTGCTTCTTTTTCAAATGCAGACCAGAGAAAGGTTTGGAAACCAGCCATTGCTACTGCATTTAGGAATGCCACTGCACTGCATGTTGTGTTTGAGCAAGCTCCATTTAAAGTTGACAGTTATAAAGTTGACCTTTTTAAGGGTGAAGGAAATTCATTGAAGCCTAAGGACAGAACATCTGCACAGACAGTAATCAAGGTAAAGGAAAATCCATTATTGTAGAGATCTCCATATAAAGACCATGATTTGATTAGAAAAGATTTATGAATCACTTTTCTTATTGGCTGTACTGTTGTAGAGAAGAGCTTATGGAATGGTCTGTTGACCATCGTCCATCATTTGTCTGTCAAACCAATAGCACAAGTTTGTTATTGCTACTCCAAGAATATTTGGAAGTGGCCATCTAGTTATTACTACTCCTATGGAATAGATGATTATATCAACAGGTTTTTTTAATACTAAAACCACTTTTTATGATGTCTAGTTGATCCTAAATGAAAATGGTGCTAATCAGATGTCCATTATGCCTGCCAATGCAGCCATCTTGAATAATTGTTTTCACTACACCACTGGAACAAAAAGTGATATTGACATGGTATTTTCACCAAAAAAACTAATTATGATATCTACCGGTAGTTGGTTCTAAATACAAATGGTGCCAAGCTGACATCTAGTACGGCCACCACTGCAGCCATCATGAAAATCTTATCACTACTCCTCAGGAATAAAAAGTCATATCAACATTGGACATGGGATCTGTGCTTGGTTCCAAATTAAAATGGTGCTTATCTGACCACCAGTATTGTCTGCCACAGTGGTCATTTTGAAAATCATGTTATTGCTGCTTGTCCATGATAAATGGGTTTTTGTAGTACCAAGTTGGTCACAAATGAAAATGGTGCCAGTCTGATAACCAATATGGCCACCATGGCTGCTGTCTTGAAAACCTTGTTATTGCTACTCCTTCTTATTGGAGAATTAAATTGACATTGTGTTTTCACACGAAGACTTCTTAGGATATCAGGTTGGTTCTAAATTAATACGATACTGATGTGATCTCTTACATGGCCACCACGGCAGTCTTCTTGAAGATTTTGTTATTGCTACTCCACCTGAATGCATGGTCATATTCACATGGGGGTTTCACTGAAGACTTATAATGATGTCTAGTTTTTACTATATCGAAATGGTACAGCTCTTGCATCCAATATGGTTGCCACAGCAACTAATTTGAAAATCTAAAAATGTCCAAGCTGATTTAAACACTTAGCAGTTAAAAAGCAGACATGGTCTTATGCTAAATTCATTATTAGTCTATTTGTGAGACTCTTGTTTCTGCTTACATATTCAACCTCTGCATAAAGGATACCTTTCAGATATTGTCTCTACATCCTTTTGAGGCAGGTTTCACTCTATGCATTTTCTTTTTTATACAAATTAAATGCCATCTGTGCAATTGGAACATCTTCATCTCTTTCCTATGTAAGTTAAATAACTTCTACTGTCCAAAAGAGACTTGGAGGTAAACATATTGATACTTCCCAGACTGGTAAGTATTTGGTAGATGAACATCTGGTTTGATGTGTGAAGAATAGATTTTCATAAGAAGATGGTTGTTGAATATAAAACCAGAGGATGTTTCAACCACATGCTCATTTAATTTTTTATCTTATTTTGCAACTTTTTAATCAAGAAAATTGAAAAGAAATAATTTGATTTCAGTAGCCTGAAACTATTGCTTACATTTCTGTTAGTGATTGCACATCATCAGATAGTTGTAGTGTCAGTGAAGGTGTTGTGACATAATAACAAAGGGCTTGAGTGCAGTTCATAAAGGTCACTATTTACATCACAGCTCTTTATCAGGCATGCAGTTGAAAAGGCAGAGGTTGTTCTAGCTCATCTTCTATGTTACATTGGAATGTGTCGAAATCAAATCCTCAATAAAGTATTATGTGAAACATATAATATTTTCTGGTACTGAAGTTCTGCTTCTTGAAAGTCACTGAAAACAACTTAACAAAATTAAACCTCTCCCATCCAATAACAACAAGAAATTTTTAGTCGTAAGTGTCATATTTACTCTACTCATTGCCTAATAAAAACTGAACTGATATTAAGCTTAAATATGCAAAGGTAAGGAGTATAAAGTTATTTTCCTACACAAATCTGATTAAAATCAGATCTCTACTATCCTACATGACTGCTTATGGGTCATAATCTGGTGACCTCTAAAATTAGCCAATGGAAATATCGTTTGGCACACATAGATACTCTTCAGCCATACTGCTGTTTCTGCCAAACAAATAAAATCGGCATTTTCATCATACAATAAATAGAATCTCACATTTGTGCTCATTTCAAATGAAATTTATCAAACCATTTGAATAATTTCAATCTTTTGCTGACTAAGGCCTGCAAAAGATAGAAAAGATTTGAAATTAATACTTGTGCAAGATCCCCCCCCTCGATATATATATATATATATATATATATATATATATATATATATATATATATATATATATATATACATATATATATATATATGGATAGGTATGATTGCTTCATTATTAATTTTTGGTATTTTTTTTAAAGTACCAATACTATTTTTTATTTCAGCTTCCAGCTGACAACTCACATTCTTTTGAAGTGGTAAAGGGAGGATATTATTTTGTCCAGGTAAGGACAAACTTATGCTACAAGGTTCTGCATTCATGGAAACACAAAAACATATTTGGATTTTGGAAGACTTTTGTGTGAAATTGTTTTCACAGCCTTAAAAAAAAGTAATTGAATAATGAAAGAAAAAGAAACAAGTCATTAAAAGGTTTTGGAATAAAATGTCTTGTTGTGGTGCAGAATGCATCAAAATGTTCATGTTAATGCTGTGGAGTCCACATTACTTACCTGGTTTCAACCAGATTTAATAGGAAGATATAGGTTAACAAGATTTTAGAGGTGTTCTGTGTGTGACCCTTTATTATGTGAAAATTCTACCATGTACATATATACACACACATGTATATTGACATGTAATCCAAGCAAAGTATGTATGATGTATTTATAACAATATCCCAGATGAGTTTGATAATTATTAGTGTTTCTCCATTGAATACATTACCCAATCACATTATTGTTATGAATTAACTTCCATTACCATCTGAATCTAACTCTCCCAGCAAGGCTATAATTTGTCTTTTCTGTTGATTTACCATATTGGCTATAAAAATAGCATCTGTGGAAAGGGGGGCCCCGAGTGGCCGAGTAGTCTAAAGCACTCATCATTACAGATCACTGCCATCTCACCTCTGTCTGCATGGGTTCAAGTCTTGGGTTTGGCTAATGTGGGTATGTGAAAAAGTTTGCCAGTAGCTTCTCGTTGGTCAGTGGTTCTTTCCGGGGCTTTCCTGGGTTCTTCCTCCACCATATTTACTGGTCGCCATGTATAGCCTATCTTGTGCTTAGAAATGGCATTAAACTCTACAACAACAACAACAACAAAATCTGTGGAAAGAAACTTTTCCAAGATACCATTGTAATGACTGCTAGATGATTACCCATAGACTGGATGTACCTTATTTTAGGATTTAGATTTTTGCAGGAATCATCCTGTCCGTCACTTCCTGAAATCCATTTGATTTCGTAGGAAATATCAGCTGTCCACATATCTGTCCAGCCATTGGTCCTGCTAATTGTTTTAACAATCCATGCCCTGTCAGTTGCCCATACATCAGTTCAGTCATTGGGTCCACACTATATAGCATTTCCTGTTGGCCTGCCCTTTGATGTCTCTTCTTATTCTCTTCCATTGACTGAGATTATCCCTTCACTGACAATCTTTATGTGGCTGCAAAAGGATTATCAGTGCAGGGATAATCTCAGTCAACTAAAACATGCTGATCCTATCATGGAAATAACTGAATGCAGCTTTAAGGGCCATTGAAGAGGTCATCTAAAGAGTGCTTGCCATTGCCATCATCAAGTCAAGCATAGTGTGTCAGGACAGCAGTAGACACAGATAATGACAGATACTATCCTGTCTTCCATCTGCTGCTTCAACCCCTTCAGATTAAGGCGATTTTCAAGTGTTTATTGGAAACAAGTATGGGACCCTAGTAACTCCAAGACCAATTTCACAGAAAGCCAGCTGCAGGCATCATTCTCCACCTGCTGGTATATGCACATGGACACACATTATGTGGAAGTCCTGGGTCTTGATAAAGATATAGTGATAGTTTTTCTGTAAGATCAATCACAGGGCAATCCACCATTTCCCAAACAATAAATGGGTAATCCAATCCAAGCCATTATAGAGGGACTAAGACTCTCATTCATTCAGTTCCCTCCCCTTTTCCTGTTCCCATTATATGATATATGTCACGACTGACCCAGAAAAGGTGCTAATTTTGGAAAAAGAGATTCATGCTTTGCTCAACAAGTGACAGACATTCACAATAATGTCCAGATGTCTCCCAGCACATTCTTGTAGAGAGTATCGACTTTCAGCAAGTGAGACAGCAGGGTTTTTTTTGTGTGAACTCAATTATGAAATTTATGATAATTTACTATGAAATAAAATCTCATACTTTTTGAGAAAATGCAGTTTAAATAACAAAATTTGATGATGTATTTTACGGATTTATTAATTCTGCCCTTTTATTTTCTTTACTTTTTTAATAGAATATTAGCATCTTTTACCTTTTACCTTTCTGTCTTGTATTACATGTTGATGCTTATTTGGATGGTTTTATTGTCCAAATTAATTGGCCAGTATTGTCATTATGTACTCTGTGTGTGTGTGTGTGTGTGTGTGAGAGAGAGAGAGAGAGAGAGAGAGAAAATCTGTTCAAACAGCCAAGTTCTTGGGTCTTTCATCTCTATCCTGACAGAATTCCCTTTCATATTTACTTCTTATCAGAAAAGCATTGCAGAGAAATGAGTTCAGTCCTTCAGTTGTACACTGAATTGCAAAACCTAGAAGACCTTCCACTTTGTATGTACAGAAGTCGCGTATCTTGATGTACTCATGCAAAGATAACATCATTCCCTTATGGACCTCCTTACAGCAACTGGCTGGTTTGTTTCAGTGGCCATCAAATAATGTTTTCTGACACTTCAATGTTTTCCAACACTTTCACACATCATGAGGGAGTATGTATAGACCATGAAAAGGATCTCTCATACTTGTTGGTCAGCAGTAATCAGAGAAAGTCTTGGTCACTCACATTGTTCCCCAGATAGAATTTCTCTCTCAAGTTCTTAGATGGTTCAATTTCTCTAATTTGAGCTTTTGTCCAAGATATCACTGAGTTGCTGTTATACAAGACAGGGTATGTGAGTTGTATACACTGTCAGTCGTATCAAATTATCAGCAATTTTGCTTACATGGGTCAGTCATTTTTATCATGCAGCCAATATTCATGGACAAGTAAGGCTGCCATGTACATTTAATCAGAAAGTGATCAATTGCTCTTTCTCTCTGTTCAGTCTTTCCAGAGAGGCACAACAGCAAGACTCAGTTCATGCTTTGAAGTACTATTTTGAATGTGCTAAAAGCATTCAACCTGGTTAGCAAAGTTTTTTCATTGCACTACAAGATGAAATGCATGACATCACTTCCCAAGCTTAAGTGGGTAATTTGTAGAGTATATTCTGACATCTCACAGGATGAGACGTGCTGCTTGAAAATATGACCCCATGAGATTAGAGCCATCACTGCAATCATTGCATTAGAATGCAAGTGTTCAAATCAAAATATATTGAAGCTGTATGCTGGCATGCACAGTGGACTTTCTCCAGCTTTTACCTTCACAATTTAGCCTCATAGAAACGAGACCTGAATCTGGTGGGTTTGTGGCAGATGCCCAGATGTCCAGCAAACCTTGTTGATGCCAGTACTGTCTCATCAGGGGCTTTGGTTCAAAGCTTTCACTGGATTTTCAGTAAGGAAGCCACATCCATTCTTCTTACCCTTTGGTAAGGAAGCCATATACATTCTCCTTACCCTTCAGTAAGGAAGCCACATCTATTCTCCTTCTCTTTTGGTAAGGAAGCCACATTCATTCTCCTTGCGCTTTGGTTAAGGCTTCTTAGTGAATGCATGTTTCTGCCTTGGTTTTGGTGCCTCCATTGTAGTAGAATACTTTTTAGAATGAGGTTGGATGCTAATAAATTTAGACCCCTCCACTTTACCTAAAATCCAAATGTTAATGTGGTAAGATAAGGTATTAAACACAGAAAGGACATTTTATTTTAAGTTATGTCTCTCTTACTATACTTACCTGATCACATCACAATTAAGCTCTCCCTTCAAATGCAGGTATTATGATTAATGCATCACACAAGCTCAAGCTGAAGTACATTTGGTTTATGGGTAGCCACCTGTTGGTAACAGGCAGGTAATCATAACAGTATTTGGAAAGTTTCTTCCCATATTTACTAATATTTTAGTTGTGGTATATCAGTGGGAAAGACACATTTTTCATCTTTCCAGAATTGCTAGATTTTGATTGTAGCAGAAGTTAACTACTGATGTGAATTTGATTAGATGATTATTCAGTACAATACAGAATAAAATAAATATTTCCTTTTTCATTGATATCAAGGTTTGACCATCATGGCCCTTAAGCTGCTGCAATCTTATGGAACTTTAATTTCTTTACTAGAGTAGGTAGCTGCATGTGAAACCGAGTGAAAAGCACATGGTATACTCCTGTTGATAATCATTTATTAAATTTGGCAGAATTCAGCCCATTGTTATTGATTATGAAACCGAGTGAAAAGCACATGGTATACTCCTGTTGATAATCAGTTATTAAATTTGGCAGAATTCAGCCTATTGTTATTGATTATGAAACTGAGTGGGAAGCAAATGGTATACTTCTGCTGAAAATCATTCATTTTTTTTTAATGAGAAGTGTTTCTTTAAATCTCCCATTATGGAAATTAGACCATTTGCAACTCAGTGTATAAAACTTGGAATACTACCCTTTGTTTGTAGGTGTCTGTCATTGGTAACAAATCCGAGTGTCCAGATGAATGTTTATCCAAATCCTGGATAATATACACTTCTTCGCTGCCATTTTCTACTGGTAAGTCATAGATTTTTGGCTGGTCCATTCATGTTTGCTTCTAGAATTAAACACTGTAATTTTTATACTGTGCACATATATAAACTTTCCAATTTTTCCTGCAGATTAGAGTTTGGTGCATAGACTGGTTCCTTGCTTTGTTGAACTAATTCTTTATACTTTCTACAAGGACCAGCGAAACAAGAAAAGAGAAGTAGTAAAGCATGGTTACTTGGCAAAAATAACAATGATGAATTCTTGTACATTTCGAATTTTCATTAATAATTTTAAAAAATCAGTCCCCATGCCAATATTGGTATTGATGCAATACAGGTTTTGGGTCTGATTAACTGTTATTCGTTTGGCATTAGTTTTCATGGTGTTTCAGTTAAGCATCAGTTTTCATGGCTTTTCAATTAAGCATCAGTTTTCATGTATTTTTCATTAGGCATCAGTTTTTAGGGGTTTTTAATTTAGACATCAGTTTTTAGGGATTTTTCATTAGGCATCAATTTTCATCATTTTTCAATTAAGCATCAGTTTTCATGGCTTTTCAGTTAAGCATCAGTTTTCATGTACTTTTCATTAGACATCAGTTTTCATGGACTTTCTGGTAGCTACAAACCATGACTTAAAGACCCGACAAACAATTATATTTTGGTCAAAATCATAAGACCACACACACAACATACACACTTAATTCAAACTCTTTTTTTCAAACCATTGTGGATTTTTTTTGTTGGATCTTTAAGTCATGGTTTGTAGCTACCAGAAAGTCCATGAAAACTGATGTCAAATGAAAAATCCATGGAAACTGATGCTTAATTGAAAAACCATGAAAACTGATGCCTAATGAAAAATAAGAATACTGTTTTGTGGCAAAACCATGGAAATTTATACCCACAAAAATGAAAGAAATAATAGTATTTTACAAAACTGTTCTGTATGATTTTTAGCATGTACTGTTTATCAGGAAACATTTTGTGTATTAGACTTATTTGACTTGGCAGATGGAAAATTTTTGTCAAAATTAGAACATGAATAATTCCAATGGTTTACTTAACATTCTCAAATCTTGCCTGACACCCCCACCCCCCTAAATAAAAACCATTCATTTGACAATTAAAGTCACATTAATTTTCCTACACCAGAATAACTTATATGCAGTATGTGCATCCGTGAACACTTTTCAAGCACTTTAAAAAAATAAAAATTTGTAGAAATGTATAAAGCCATACATATAAATATCATAATTACGAAAATATACACTGAAACTTCCTTAAAGTGACTACTTCTACAGACTGGCCACATATTTTGGTCCCAATACATCAATTTTGATGCCAGTCAAATCTTTTTATTCTGGCTATTTTGCATAAAGCAACGCAAAAATATGGCCCTGACAGAATCACTTTAGGAAAGATTTGCTTTACACATGGTAATCTATAGTGTGCTCCTATATTGCACTGAAAGTTTTCACTGCTACGTTTTGTAGAGCCTCAGACCACAGTGCAAAGACCAGTTCATGGTAACATCCATAGTTGTATTATAATGTGTAGCACTTGTAATCACTGCTTTAACATGCTTTTTGGGGTTGGAGAGCATAGCAATAGCATGCATGCATTGCATCTGTATGATCCCAGGTTTAATTCCTAATTCAAACATTTAACCTTAAGTTTCAGCCTTATAGATGTGCAGCATATTTCATCACTGTTGCACAATATAACTTGATGAAAAGAAACAAATGTTACAAACCTTAACAGTCTTATGTATATCATGTATATTATTTTCATAATATAGTTTTTATAAGTCATTTAGTTAGTGATTAATGACATTTTTTTATTGCCAATGTCTTTGAATAGGTTGTACTATAAACAGGAGTACATGTATAATAAATAGTGTGATTTTATTCATAGAAATTGCAAGGTCAAAGTAAGGTAAAAGGTTCAAGTAAACAGCATCACTTGGTCCAAATAGGGCATGAATGACTTGAATTGATGTCAAAATAGCATCACGTAATCCAACGAGGACATTTGTATTGATAAAAAGGTCACACTGTCCTTGTTCCTGATTGGTTCAATGGGAACAGCTGGTTTGGTTTACTGAATGCTAGTATTTCACAATTTTAAACGATTTTTTGAAAGAAACTGTGAAATTAGCTACTGTATTGTTAGATTAAATTATTTTTTTTATATAAAATGATAGAACACGGAGATCACTCACGCTTGAGTTGATATCAGTCTTGTAAGAGATACATTGAGAATATTGATTTATTTATTTATATTGTTAACCATTAGTTGGAATTGCAGTACTTGGAACATGTATTTTAACAGACCATACCATATACTGGATTATTGTGAATTTATTCAGAGACTTGGATATATTAATATCTTTGGATTTATTGTGAAACATTAAAGACATTTTTGGTCTTAACAGTTTGGGTTTACCTTGAATTCAGTAAAGACTTTTGGATTTTAAAATGGTGATTCTTCTGTGATGTTAGCACATGAGCACCTTAGAATTTTCATTCAGAATACCTTTGGAATGTATTTGGATTATGTAGAATTGATAGAACATTTTAGGAGTTCATGCGATACTGTAAGTTACTTTTTTATTCTTTCACTTTGTATTTAGGGAAATTAATTTATGCTTTAAAGTATACAGTACTTGTTGGTTTTGCTTTCTTGTTACATAGTTTAAGCCCCTAGGGCATACTAATAGTATATTTTGCCCTCCATTATCACTTGGCATTTATAATTAGGTCATTCAGGTTCTTTTGTCAAGCAGATGGGCTTTTTGATGTTTTCAAACAGAAGATTTAGTGTTGGATCAGCATGAAAGAAAAGCAGTGCTTTTAGATTTGTTTCAAAGAATTGTTTTAAGATGTGGTTAAAGCTCTGGAATATTCATAGTTAGTTGGTATTTGCATCATTTCAGTGCTGATTTAATAATGAAAGATTTGTTGATATATCTAAGTTTGTTGAGGAGGGAAATTTGAAAGATCCATAAAACCGTAAGGCCTCAGATGCACACTGGGCGTCACTGCTTCACTTCTTCAGATGCACACCAGGTGTCATTGCTTGACTTCTTCAGATGCACACCAGGTGTCATTGCTTGACTTCTTCAGATGCACACCAGGTGTCACTGCTTGACTTCTTCGGATGCACACCAGGTGTCATTGCTTGACTTCTTCAGATGCACACCAGGTGTCATTGCTTGACTTCTTCAGATGCCCACCAGGTGTCACTGCTTGACTTCTTCGGATGCACACCAGGTGTCATTGCTTGACTTCTTCAGATGCACACCAGGTGTCACTGCTTGACTTCTTCAGATGCACACCAGGTGTCATTGCTTGACTTCTTCAGATGCACACCAGGTGTCATTGCTTGACTTCTTCAGATGCACACCAGGTGTCACTGCTTGACTTCTTCAGATGCACACCAGGTGTCACTGCTTGATTGCCTCAGATACAGATCATGCTTATTTATAAGTCAGGTCCAACTGCAAACTGTATAGACCTAGATCTGCCATCCCATAATGTGCTGGCAGATCTGTGTATATACAGTTTGTTATTAGTAATCAGCAGAACAAACAATATAGACTCTGTTCTGCTGATGAATGATGTGACTTGTTTGTAGTTGGGCTCACTTTATATACTGCAAGTTGTTTTATTACTAACACCCATATCATTGACTCAAACTGAAGATGTAGGAAGATTGTATATTGTTATGACCATGTAGTTTAATTACTTGTGTGTTAAAATTTGAATTCTTTTTATTTTATTTTTGTATCATTATATTTTATTATGATGATGATTATGTTCACAGGATCTGATATTTTTGAAAGAAACATCGTGTTTATTTAGAACGTAAATATGACTCTCAGCTTTCGTAAGTTTTTTTTTTAGATTGCCAGGTTGATAAACAACCGGCATGAATGATTGGTTGTGGCCAAGGTCATTTTCTAAGCATATGTGATTATATCATGTACTGCAATTCTTAGATAATGAAATAACCACGCGTTCTTCATGCGTGTGCATGAAATGACGTCTTAGTTCGGTTTAAAAACACTTAGGTCCCTGTGAAATAGTCAGAGTCATTTTTATACCTTGAGAAGAAGGTATTATTTTTCTGGTGCTGGAAAGAGGTTATTTTTCTTTACATCTGTAGAGCTCGAGATGTGTCTTGTTATAGATGACAGCTATAGGAGTTCATCTACTTTTTAAATAATTTATTTTTCCCTGGAGAACTACACAAGTGGTTTAGGACAAAGACATTCAGTGAAATTCATTCTAAATTGGAATAGTACAGTACAAATTGAGGTTCAACGTGAAATTCTGGACATTTATGTAAAGACTTCATTTGAAGTCATCGTCCTCCATCTTGGAACGTCATCAAGATTCGAACCTGGATTCAGTTAAAATTATTTAGTGATAGGACTTGTATTTTTTCAGTACTAGGATAAATGTTTGGATTTTCTTCACAAACCGTAAGTCCTATTTCATATTTTCACCTTTTCACCGTGTTTCTAGGGAAATAAATTATTTTTTGTTAAAACTTAAAAAGCTTGTTTTCTTCACTCTTTTCTTTTGTTGCTTTTGAACAAGCCAATACGTAACAATATCTAAGTACATGTATCAGTCAAATTATAAGAAATGTAACAGCTAGTTTTCATACTCATAAAGCACATTTGCAGTGTAAATATAATTCAGAATGGCTGCCTCCATAGTTGTATACATATCACAGAATACTTTATTTAAAATGAATGTGACACATTTATGCTGTTTGAGGTCTAAAGGCAAGAAAATAATCTGTTTCTTTAAACATGTATGTATGTTAACCGGACAAATTTTGTTGGGGTAGACAAAGTTGCAGACATAAGACATGTACAATTCATACTCACTTAACAGTCGATTCAAACTGCAGACTGCACCGACCCAGAGCTTCTGTCACATAATGTGTTGACAGATCTGGGTCGATGCAGTTCATTAGAATGAATAAGTAGAATGAAAAGTATAGACCCAGATTGGATGCATAATTTGGAATGGCAGATTAGGGTCTATGTTGTTTGCAGTTGGACTCGACTGGAAGTTTACAGATAATTTAAAAATTATATGTAATTGCATTGATAAATAGAAAAGAAACATTCACTAGGTATGTGCTGTGAAATTTAATGGAAGATGTGCCAGATGTAGGCATGAATTGGTAACAGTCATAAAAATAAATTCAAAGTGAAGGTTTAAAAACCTTCTAGTAACCAACAGAAAAAGGCTTAGAGATTTGGGTATTTCCTTGGCTATTTTTTATAAGTTGTCAAGGAAATGGATCACATTCCAAGTTTCATTGATAACAAAATCAAGAGACTTTTGGCACAAACTTAGAAAATTTGAAATCTAGGGACACTCACACTCTATTTGATTGCTAACAAGTGTTTATAGAACCAGGGATTTTAGGTCTTCATTTTATCAGTTGCACATAATCAGGTCACATGGTGTACATATATCTGATATCTAATACAGCTGCCACAGTGGCCATCTTGAAAATTTTATTGCTTCTCCTCCTAGATGGAAGTGATATCAACATTGGGTTTTCACCTGAAGACTTCTTATGATGTCTAGTTAGCGCTGAAAGGAAATGGTGCCAATCTGACATGCAGCATGGTCACCATGGCAGCCATCTTGAAAATCTCATTAATGCTACTCCAAAATGGAAAGTCATATTGACATGGGATTTTCACCAGAAGACTAATTATGATATCTAGTTTCCAAAATGACCTCAGATATGGCTACCACAATTAACATATTAAAAGTAGATGTATGGAAGAAACAAAATATAAGAGATCTATAGGTATACTTGGGGGAAAGTAATCCAGTTCAAAACAAGTTATACTGGATTTTTTTCTGGTTTCAGAAAATTTGTTTACAATTATTGAAAATGTAAATGTTGCACCAGGGTACAGGACTGATCATTCTATTGTAAAAATGAAGACAGCTTTGCTAAAGGATATTAAAAAGAAAACATCCTGGAAATATAATAATTCATTATTAAAAAGACACAAAATATATTAGAAGAGTTGTGTAACAACATAAAGATTATACATGTTGTATCATATGCAAATATTTCTTGAAGCATGTGGGATTTTTTTCATGTGGGGATTAAGGTCATTTCTGAATATGCTGGGAAATGTTTGGACATAATAATTCTTATGATTCTTGTTATTAGATGAACAATTAAAAAACATAATGATTTTTTAAAAAAAAAGAATTTTCTCCACACAAAAATGTTTTATGAAAGTGAAACATGTCCTCAAGTGCCACATGCAAATCAGGTGTTTGGGTATGTCAGATTAGATGGAACCAGCTGGTCCTGTAAGAATTATATTACAAAATAGCTTGGTTTTCTACACTTGCAACATCACTTAGATGCCTTTTCTGAGTTCATCAGCATATGTGATTACTGCATTTCATTTATAAACTAATCTTTATTTGTTTATTTATTTATTTATTATCTATTTATTTATGTAATGGATTTATTTATTTCTTCACTTATATGGTTCTTTTAGTCTGCAATTTTAGAGAAATATCCAGTACTTCATATTGTTAATTATAAAAAAGTTGTCATGTTAAAACAAGTAAATATGTTTTCAGTATAAATAAAAACCAGGGCCTGCTTTTATCAGATCTCTCAACTGTTGTACATACTCAACTCAAAATGTTGTCCATTTCTAAAATTAACATTAAGGCAAATTAGTGGCCAGAATCTTGCACAGAGTATCACAGAGTATTGTATCCAGCATAGAGTATTACGGAGTATTGTATTTAGCAGAGAATTACAGAGTATTGTATCTAGCATAGAGTATCACAGAGTATTGTGTCTAGCATAGAGTATTACAAAGTATTGTATCTAACAGTGTTACAGTGTATTGTATCTAGCATAGAGTATTACAGAGTATTGTATTTAAGAGTATTACAAAGTATTTTGTCTAGCATAGAATATTTTTCAGAGCATTGTATCTAGCATAGAGAATTACAAAGTATTGTATGTAGCACAGAGTATCACTGAGTATTGTATTGTGGAGAGATGGTTTTGAAATATTGCAATTATTTTATTTTTCAGTTGGTATTAGATTCCATTATTGGCTGAAACCAGTTTTGAGTACCATCTCAGCAAAGTTTTGTAGAAAAATTGGCGTCTAAACACAATTGGCTGTTTAAAGCAATAATTTCCAGTGTAATGATGTTTCAGAGACTTTAATAGACTGCATTGGTATAGATGGCTGATTCCTCAATGATGGTAGTATCCTTAACATTGTTTGACACCATTTTTCTTCCTATTCTTTTAGCAGAGAACCATTCCTGGTTGGATGAGAATCAGGGGATACTGGCAGCCATTGTTGGCTGTCTGGCAGGCATCTTGCTTGCTATGTTGCTCTTTTATATGTTGTGGAAGAAAAGAGTGAAAACTGATTCAAGAAGTGCAGGTCAGAACTCATTCAATCATTAAAGATTATATGACAGTAGTACCGTTGTTAGCCAAAATATTCGGACATCAAAATATAATTACTTTTTTTCCTGTGCAGATAATTCATGTACTCATGAAAATTGCCATTTTTCCCAAATATTTTGTCTGGAACATTAATACCTCTGTTGTCAGGATTGTTTATAGATGTGCCTAAAAAGTTCAGTGCTGGTCAGAATGGGTAAATCTGAACCAGAAAACTAGTGAGAGTCTGTTAAGTGTGAAACTTAATACACCACTCCCTCGACAACTCACACACAACGGTGTCCAGAAACATAGACCACATTATGAGTGAGGGTGCAATTTATCAGGGGACCCCCATAACCATCATAACCATATGAAATGTTGCCATCCTCACTTGACATCGAGAAAACCGTGAAGTTTGGGAGGGACTGGTCTGTTTAATGGCTGAATACTGTTTTAAAATTGTGTTGGGAATAATCGTCAGTAAAGTGCTTTTTCTAATTAAGTTATTCACTTTTATGTAAAAATGACCTTTATTTTCAAGATGCTCAACTGCTGAGAGATTGATAACATAGTTCTAACTGGTTTCAACAACTGTCACGTCTACGCAAAAACATCGTGTTTTACATCACTGCTTTATGTTGTTGTTTAGTAGTCTGCTTCCCTTAACCATATATTCCCTGCTTGATTCTCTACTATAGTGGAATGCAATGCAATGCTAAGAAAAGAACCAGACTAGTTAGTTATTCAAATTCATAATCAAACAAGATTCCTTTTATTAAAAAAACTAGATTTTTTAGTTCGTGAAACAGCCGTCATTGTCGACAATGAATTTTTTTATTGTTCAATTAGTAAAATATTGGTGCCATGATTCCTTGCAAGTGCTAGTGAAACTTCTTCTCATCCATGAGGAAATCTCCGAGTGCCAGTTCAATAATTACAAATTAATTACAAACTCTAAAACTAGTTTCTCATTAATAAAATGAATCTGTGAAACAGAATTTTATGTCATCAAGTGTTCACTTGGTTGTCTTGCTATCTTTGGTCACATTTGTGAATGAGTATGCTAATTTAAGGTTGTTTAATTAGATTACGTTCACCCCCCAAAAATTGCAACAGTGTTCAATTGATCACTTGAAATGAGTTGATCTGACACTCAGCCAGAGCAGCTAGCTCTTACACAGGTTGGATTTGCATGCCTTTTAACTTTTCATTTATTCCACCTTCTTTATTTGATACAAATGTCTAATTAACGTGGTAATACAAAGAGGTCAGCTTAAAATTCAGTGCAACAATATAACAAATACTTATGCAAAATTAGGTATCAAAACACCTATATCAGCACTTAATTAGGTTCTCACAGAAATGCTTGCGGACATAGCTGTTACAGTAGATTGCTATAGTTCCCATTTGAATACAACAGGGCACGTTGTATTTATGATCCTTACACTTAAACTGAACTAAAAGATGTAACTAAAACACCCATTTCGCTTGATAAAAAAACCTATTAGAATTTATTTATTATGGTGCTGCCTCAAGTAAGCATTAGTGACATTTTCATTATCAAAATTTCATTGCATGTGGTTATTTTTGGTGTACCAAGAATGTTGTCTGGAAAGAAATTTTAACAAAATACATGCCATCATATTAAAAGTTGATAATTTCATAATGTTGATTCAAATTTCCAGGTCATATCAGCTGTTTTCGATGATAAAACGAGCAATATATCAAGGTTTCAATTACCAATTTTGATCACAATTTTCTTCATGTTCAACAAGTAGGGGTCAGATTTTGGTATTTTCTAATTAAAAAAAAAATGGGATCCACATTATAAGTGGGTTCGCAAGTTATCAGGGAGTGAGTTATCGAGGGAGTGATGTAATCACAATGAATTTCATCATGTTAAGTGTAAAACTTAGTCACCATGAATTTCATCATGTTAAGTGTAAAACTTAGTCACCATGAATTTCATCATGTTAAGTGTAAAACTTAGTCACCATGAATTTCATCATGTTAAGTGTAAAACTTAGTCACCATGAATTTCATCATGTTAAGTGTAAAACTTAGTCACCATGAATTTCATCATGTTAAGTGTAAAACTTAGTCACCATGAATTTCATCATGTTAAGTGTGGAACTTAATAATCACCATGAATTTCATCATGTTAAGTGTAAAACTTAGTCACCATGAATTTCATCATGTTAAGTGTAAAACTTAGTCACCATGAATTTCATCATGTTAAGTGTAAAACTTAGTCACCATGAATTTCATCATGTTAAGTGTAAAACTTAGTCACCATGAATTTCATCATGTTAAGTGTAAAACTTAGTCACCATGAATTTCATCATGTTAAGTGTAAAACTTAGTCACCATGAATTTCATCATGCTAAGTGTGGAACTTAATAATCACCATGAATTTCATGAATGGTCACCAGTCATTAATCCTGTGAAGGAAACTAACATGCTTGTAGATTTTATCAAAAAAATTTTGCAGTGAACTAGAGATATATACAACTGTCTGTTTTTCATTTAATTGACAAATCACTGACTTATGTTAATTGTTATTGGAACATTTTCCATTAGAATCGTATTCAAGTTCAAATCTTGCTGTTTTTGTTAGCCCTACTGGTTGTGGACTAGAAGAACTTATGGAATGATCTGTTGACCATTGTCCATCTGTCTGTTAGGACAAGCTTCTTGTCCCTACTCCTCCTAAACTACATGTACTTAGAAGATTTCCTTCCAACTTTGCGTATACATTCATCCCATGGTCTTGTTGGTCCTAAATGAAAATGGTGCTGCTCAAACATCCAATATGGCCACATGTCCAGGCATGTGCACCTATGGTATGACCAGTTAAACATATCCTGTATATGACTAGGTTTTATCTGCATAGGGTGTGGCTAAAAAAAATTTAAATTTAAAACTTACCATGTCTCTGCCTTGGGAGAGTTCCACGTGCATGATTTAGATTAATAATGGTATGCATGTAGAGAAAAGAAATTCAGTTCAGGAGCTTAGAATTTGTAGGCAGAAATGAAGCTTAGTGATGTTCTTGCTCATGATTCCTTGCCCCAGGCATTTTATTTCTTATCTCACAATTGTAAGTGTACCGAAATTTTTTCTTTAATTTCTAATTTAGAAACTGTGGTCAAAAAGAAAATGGCAGATAATTAATGCAGCTGTTGTGGTTGAATACAGAAAATTAATTCAATACTTTTTTTGTCTTTAGTGTATAACATCTGTAAAATATGTTTTCTGAATGATTATTAAAAGTTTCTTGTTGTTAAAAAAATTGGCTTGAAACATAGCAGATGTAAGATTTATAACCTTAATAAATTCATGATTCATTTAGTGGGAGTGACTGCTTTCATGATTGATAGGTTATCTTGAATTGCTTTCTAACATGGGCATCTTGTGTCAGATATACATAGAAAGGATGGAAATAATCCAGTTTCAATATTTACAAGCCAAGTTGTTGTAAATGGGATGAATGTTTTGTTGTGTACCATTGTGCAGGAAAATTATTAAATACCTAATGGCAACAGTGTTTTGGTTTGGTTTGGTGTTTTACAGAACAGCAACACAAGAAGTGATGCTACATGTCTGCAGCATGATGCCCCAGTGTTAGACCTCACTCTAAACTGCCACAATGCAGACGTGACTGAAAAATTGTTAAAATTGTTAAAGCTACATTAAAAATTCAAATCACACACACACATACAGAACAGCAATACAAGAAATGTATTGGGTGTGGAACTATTTGGATAAAGTGCCTTGCTCAAGGATACACCACAGAAGCCAACCAAATTTGATCTCATGGGAGGATTCGAACCCTCACCCTTTCAGTCACATTTCCAGCACTCTAATTACTTGGCAACAGTAGATTACTATATATAGTAGAAATTTATACAAGTGGAGAAATGTAAATATGGTAGTAGAAATTTATCCAGGTGGAGAAATATTAGCAGTTTAGTGGTCTTAGAATGAGATCAGATAAATAAATCCCATCAAAATTTATCCCCTTATGTGTTAAAACTACCTAGATATGCAATCATTCAAATACAACTAGCCAAAATAAAAAAATTGCCTTTTGGGACAAAATCACTAAAATTTTATGTCTCCTTGAATTACCTACTGCACAGTATATTCATAATTACAGGTGAATTCATCTAGTTCTGAATGTTAGAGTACTTGATTTATCAAACCTCTTCAGTGACTGTGATTTTCGAAAGATTTGTGCAGCTTACTTTGTTGGATTAAACCATATTATCTTAATTTAATAATAATCACAGTAAATGCATGCATTGACTAAACTTCATTATTTCTAATGCATGGACCGCTTTCTGATGTTTAATTGCTCCATTTCAGGTCGGAGAAAACCATCTGTGTTCATAGTCTACTCATATGAGTGTAGTGAGTTTGACAGTCTTGTGCGATCATTTGCAACACATATTCAAGACAAGTGGGATATTGATGTGCATCTGGATATGTGGGAAGAGACCCAGAGTCAAGGCATCAGTGTCAATTGGTGCTCCGAAAAGCTGCGTAGTGTTGACTTTTTACTCTGCATTTGTTCAGAAGGTTGGATTGAGACATTTGATAACGGAAATAGATTATCCAGTCATCGGCAGTATGATGAATATTTCAAATATGCAGTTGATGAGGTTAATAGAATGAGAGATAGATCTGATCACCACTGTCCAGAAATACTGACCATCTGCTTTGATTTTATGACATGTCCAGTCCCAATTGCTTTAAAAAGTCATAGGTCATATATGCTGATGCAATCAAGACAGAAATTATTTTGCCATCTGCACAACTGTAAAAATGTGCCCAGAAAATTTAACAGAGCAGTGGATGGTCTTCATCTTGACCTTCATGATGAGATAAATAAAGCAAAAATATTTTTTGCGACCCATCCTAAATGGGTTGAAAGGAGAATTATAAACCAGTCTGTGATTCAGGAACCAAATGACAAAACTTTTCCCTTTGCAAAACCTCCATCTTCCACAGAATCAGAGAAAAACCTTAATTCAGAAATGAACAGAGGGAAACCACTCAGTGAAAGTGAATATCTTGACCTTGAAAAAGAGCTTAAGGAATTAAATAAAGACCCTGATGAAGAATTCAGTGGAAGTGATGTTGATGTATTACTGAATGACTATGACAATAAAGCCATCCTTGCAATCAGTGGTGAATATGAGAATATGGAATCTCCTTCTGCACGACCTTTAATTCATCCAAACAGTTTGGGATATAATGGTAACAGTGTGAAAACTCATCTTCAACATTCACATCTTTGTAGAGTACATTCTCCTGACCACAATCAGGCAGTGAGGAATAGTGAATCAACTGTTTCAAAAGAACATACTTCCTTCCGCCCTGATGAAATACCAATGAGGACCTCTCAACCTAGAAATTTCAAGCACATTATTCATCATGATAATAACCTCATGAGTCATCGCGATAGAAACCATTCTTCAGGTTCACCACCTCATGCACACCACAAAGTGTATCCACCTAGTCTACCATTAAGACCACCTGCACCACAGCAGAATGGCAAAAAAATGTCATGTAGTCACTCTTTTTCATCATGGCCTGATGAATCAGCCCTCTTTGGTGATACTGACCCAAGACATTCACATGAAAGCAAATGTTATCCACATCTCCATAGAGATGTTTCCACAGATGAATATCCAAGTTTAGGCCAGTCCCTGCCTCATAAATCAAGGCAACCTCAGTTATTAGTAAACTATGAAGAAAACATAGTGCCTTCTTTAATGAATTATGTAGATACAAGACTTTCATCTCCAGTTCAAAGATCCTGTGCAAAACACAAAAATGTCAGGGATTCAACCACAGGCAAGCCATTTATTGACCATACTGATTCATATAATGACCAAAATTCCTTTCATAGAATGCAGCATTTTAATTCTCCTCAGAAAAGCTGGTTAGACCACAAATTTGCTGACAGGCATCAAAATCCATGTAATAGTCATCAGAGTTCACATTTTGTTAACCAAATCCCAGTACAGTTTGAAAGACCCTTTATGTTCGACCAACCTCACAATATTGAAATCTCAGGATTGAGTGGAGACAGATATCCTTTATATCCTGAATCAGACACTTTTTATTTTCCCAATGATGACGATGACAGAGAACATTCATTTGATGAATTTCAGAGCTCAATGAACGATAAACAAATTTATAAACAAAAACATATTCCTCTTCTAAGTGACACAGTACCAGCTAACAAATTTCTACATGGAAGTTCTCATGTTAGCCATCCACAGAACAACATTAATGATGAAAATATGAGGTCTAATTCATATCACCAGAAACAATCACAACTTTTTAAGAAAGGGGTAGGAGATTTTCAAGAAGAAAGTGAACTTTTACTCACTCAGAGTGACCTATCAAAGACTTTTCTGGATACCAATTCTAGGCTTAACAGTTATGCTGAGACAGAGAACCAGTCTTCCAATGAATACCAAATAAACCTCCAACATGAAGGAATTGATGAAGAGTTTGTCCCCCCTGATGACTTGAGTGGAAGTGAAGGAGAGAGGGAAAAGAGTAAACCAATGTCCGAGTCAATGGAATCTGTGATGGAAGAGCTTGCAGGTTTGAATGAAACAGATTCTTTTGAAATGGAAAATGATCCTATAGAAAGACCAAGCTCTGTCATTTAAAAACCAGAGGGTGACACTTGTTTACAACCCATCAACCATCATCCAGTATGAAAAATTTCTTATTTTAGCAGAAGTTGGCTGTCTCACCAAATGCATGGCATGGTGAGAAATGGGTGTCACTTTTCTGGTGCCATCCACATTATTATTATCTATAATGTGAAGCTCTTATTTTAAAAATTTTGAAAATTGTATATCTACTGCATCAGATCCCGTATTCAGGCTAAACGTTTATGTATTATTGCCAGATGTGATAAGTTCCATTCTGATATACCAGGAATATAATTCAATGCCATGTATTCTCAAAACTTTAAGAGTATGAAACTCTAACTAAAACTCAACGTCTGAAAAAGTTTGTGTGCTGTAAATTTCAATAGCATGAAGTTAGAATCCTAGAACCTTTTCAACATTAGTTACTTTACTAGTGTGCTAAATTTCAATTTAATGGGTACACTAAAAATAGATCTCATTGGAAGATTATGTGGCTACCCCAGCATCTGTCATGCATAATGTGCCTGTCCATCAACAAATTGCATGTTACCAATGTGGAGGCCATATTTCTGATCCAATTTTGATCAAATTTATGCTTATGTTGTTAAGATCTCAGATGAGTTAGTAGTGAGATCTACATATACTTTTGATCTGATCTTGCATTTGATTGGCTGAGCTTGTCACCATTCTAGAGGCAGTATTTCAGATCTGATCTTGTTCAGATTTGGAATTTGTGTTTATGTCAGTAAGATATCAGTTGAGTTAGATGAGCAAGATCCATGCATTCTTATTAGGTGATTTTGCATCTGAATGGCTGAACTTGATACCACTCCAGAGGAAGTATTTCTTATTTGATTTTGATCAGACTTGGAATTTATGCTTATATCATTAAGATATCAGATGAGTTAGATAATGAGCAAGATCCACAAATACTTATTAGGCATTCTTGCATCTTATTGGTTGAGTTCATTACCATTCAAGAGGCAGTACTTCTGATCTGATTTTGATCAAACTTGGAATATAGGTTTATATCATTAAGATCTTGGACAAGTTCAACATTGAGTGATATCCAGGCATACTAATATGGTTTCAATGATTACAAATGTAAAAAGCTAAACTAAGCTTCAGATAGGTGCTTATATCACTAAGATAATGGATGGATTCAGTAATGAGTGAGGTCCATGCATATTAATGTGGCAGTCTTGTGTCTGATTGGCTGAGCTTGTGTCCAGTCTGTAGATTGTATTTCTTGTTCAGTTTTGATCAAACTTGGAATCTATCCATATATCATCAAGATCTTGGAAAGTTTCAATATTCATCAAGATCAGTGAATATTAATGAGGTGATTTTGAATCTAATTAGCTGACCCTGTTACCATTCTAGAAGCCGTAATTCTGATCTAATTTTGATCAAAATTAGAATAAGAGCTGAGTTTGTTATCTCTCTAGATCCTGAGACCATATTTCTCATCCAATTTGATATGCTTCTTTATCATCAAGATCATAGATGACTTCAGTTATGATATAGTAAAATAGTGAAAACAATGAGATATAAAGGTTGGGAGATAGTTTACTTAGGCTGTGTTGTTACAATACTACATCAGCCTGCTTAGTGAAGTGGTCAGCTGTTAAGTTATTGAAGCCAACTTGGGAGAGTTGGAACTTTGCTGTTTTTTCCTCAAACATTTTAAAACCCTTCATCTTCCTTAAAGCATCAGAATGTTTGTATTCTCTTGTTTGAAGGTTGTACTGTGGAGTAAGAGTGGTCTGTAGTTGAATACAATTATACTGCAGAACATGGTGTCATACCTTTGAATTGCATTGTTTAGTCTCATCCAACTAGACCTTTCATGTGGCAGTGTGAGATCTGATATAAATGATAGTCTGGTAAAATAAAAAAAATGAGGTTTTCTAAAAATGTTGTAATGAGGCTTTCCCAAAATTGGGAGAAGAGATTTGAATAGCTGATGAAATGAGGTTATGTAATGCTTCATTATGATACTTCATGTTTTACATGGACATTGACAGTATCATTGGCTGATCTGGATATCCCTCCTGTATCGGCATCTCAGAAACTAATTTTTAATGATATTCTTTTAAGCTTAAAGTAGAATTTTGGCTTGAATGATCATAGAAAGTATGTCTAGATAAGTTTGAGATAATGAGCACCGTCTTTGTAGTTTCACTTGTACAAAGTTTGATGTGCCTTCTGTCGATAACAAGGATTAATGAAATGTTTTTCCTGACCCTCATTGTCAGAGGTTGAGAGTCATGCATGAGTCTGGTTGAATGAGAGTAGGCATTGAATTTCTTTCTTATGAAGGCAAGTCAGAAATTCAGAACATATCTTGATACAAAATGAGACGAAGTTTGAATCAAATACAGCAACTGCCATAGAAGATACATGACCTTTGAAAACTTCAACATGGCACATTAACAGTATTGCCACCATCACCGCTCTCTTTCTTGCCATTGCCACCAGAACAGTGATATCTGTGCCTTGTCAGTTTTCCCAGGAAAGACAGATAACAGGTCTTGCACTGCACATGCCAGATGCCATCCTGAATTGCATGTGCACAAGTGACTCTTGCCTTAAGAAAATCGACATATCATTACTGAATCATTCAAAAACTGATGTAATTTTTCACATGCACAAAAAGATAAATATTCTTTTCAGAGTACAAATAAATATATGTACAAAAACAATTATTATTTTGAAGTTACTGACCATTTATGAAAATTAAAGGGTTTGGACCCAGAAAATATCTGCATGCCTTGCGATCCCTGCTGACCTAATCATACTAATAAAAACGGGTACAGTTGTTGTTTCTGTGTATTGCAGACTTTTGTTGTTATTAGTGACTTGTCCTTCATTCTCTCTCATAAAGACATCAATAGAATAGTGGAAAGAAGAATACAAAATATTGATGTGAGACTTGAATTGCCTTCAAAAACTCATTTTAAAATGCACACAGAGCTTTATGACAGTTACTGGCTTAATTAGTGCTCATTAAAGGACCAACCATATATTTTAGTTGGGGGTGGGGGGACTGCAGAGTTATTTTGTTTAAATTCTAGCTTCCAAATAGCTTTAAAAAAATATTCTTGATATGATTTGTACAAAAGAACTAATGATTTCTATAATACTTGTTGAGAACAATATTATCTTGAGATAAAAGGAAAAAAGTCCCAGTCTTCCTCCTCAAAGATAATTGGTCATAACCTAACAATATTGTGTAAGGATTATGTATTGTAAGGATGACTGTCCAGCTGTTAATGAGCAACAATAGATAATGTCATGAAAATAAGAGAATACATGCATCAGTCATTATTTGTTATTGCTGATAAAGATAAAAACAAGGATGGATCTTAGAATGAGAGTAGATTCTCATATAACAAAACCCTTTCAAAATCAGATGATCAAAGATCTTTCTGCATAATTATAAAGCCATGAGCAAAATTATTAAAGTTTATTTACCAACAAGATGAATAGTAATTACCATTCACACAGAGCAAGCAAATTTTCTTTTTATGTTCAGATGTATTGGCTAGTAATATGTACAAGATACTGAAGTACGGTATCCTACACGATAATGTCAGCAGTTTGCTGTTTATATTTGGATGTGTTTTGTATACAGCAACATAATGCTTCATCCCAATTCAAGGTAAAACAGTGCATAAAGTAAAAGAAATGAAGGGGCGGAAAGCATTTGCTCATTGTTGGATTTTAACTGATGTCATCTGTGTGTACAGCAGCCATGTTTACCACTGGACCACATAAGCATGATTCATAAGTTTCAAAATTTCTTGTTATCAGTGTCAGGCAGTGGACAAAATATTTATCTTATTTCACTCAAGTGAAATGTTAATATTATTTCTCTCAAAAAATTGAGTATTTCACTGCCAATCAGAAAATAAATGGTGATTATTTCATAATAAATTTTGATTATTTCTTTAAATTTCTTAATCTCCAGTTTCATTATTTGATGCCTAATTAAATTCCTGCCCTAACAAATATTTATATTTATATTTTTCAGATGAGACTGGATTAAATATCATATCATACATCTGTGTTCAAAGCCTTTTCAAACATGAACTCCTTATCTTGATGCAAATACAAAGCATCAAGATATGAAGTCGACAAATAATGCATTGATAATAACACAACAAATCATTGGCCTAAACTGTATACAATATTGATCTCTTTTCCTTAAAATAATTAGCAGTTGTTGGGGGGGGGGGAGTTGGCAAATATAAATCTTCTCATATTAACTTTTTGGAAATAAAATTTTAAGGATTTCATGAAAAATATGAAATATTTTTATGATAAATTATGATACACTGGATTAATTATGATATTTGTGGATAGATTCTGTATTAAATTTAGAAATTACAAATAATTACATGAATTATGGTATATTATACCAGCTATACATAGCTAAAGGAAAGGTCTGGATAGCTTTATAGCATTAACATTTGGGTCAAGATCTCCATCCAAAAACGGTTTTTGCAAATTGGTTTTCTGATGTTCTTACAATGTTTTCTTTCCTGTCAGGTTTACAGTGCCATTTATCAGAATGAAGAAAATCACAATCTGTGTATTTTGTAGAACCATATATCTGAAACATGTATATTTATTTGTTTCTCTCCATGGTACTTACCTGAAGTATGTACAGTAATCTGTTTTGTAACCATGTAGGTTAGTCACCTTGCCTATTCAGTTTAACCCTTTTAAAAATATACATGTACTCGGTTTTATTTCAGCTGATTGGTGTCCAGTCCTTGATAGAAACCAATAAAATGATCTACTGATTGAAGAAAAAAAAACATCTCATACAATCTATATGTTAATTCTTAATTGTAGATAATTCTTTTTATATTTTGTTTATATTTATTTGCAGACACAATTGGTCAACTGAGAGGTCTCATGAAATCTTACCAATAGAGGCATATTTGAAGACAAAAAAAAAGTTTTACTGCAGCTATCTGTATATAATTTGCATTAAAGTTAATTATGACTTTGATCTGCCATTGCATGAACAGGGCAGATTATGGTCTACATTGTTTGATAGAAATTATCTGGCAGCAGAACAGATAGATCTTGAACTGCTAGCAGATTTTTCTTGTGCCCATATAGATGTATACCAGTAACAGCAATCATAAATGAGCAAATAAATTCGAGTGCACCCTCTTTATCGTACATGTGAGATCCATAAAAATAACTTGCATTATAAGGCTTTGTCGTAATACTGCATTAAAACAAAATTAGAGTGTATAATTATGTGAAATCACATCAAACTAGGTTCACATGAGTTAAGAACTAAACTGAAGTGAAATACATCAAGTTGTAAATTTGACAAACTTAATGGGATTCATTACTATACCCATGGTAGAAACGAGATGGTAGCTTAGTTTTTGTTAGGCCATGAGTTAGTGAATTTTGTATTTTTTATAATTTATTGGAGCAAAATATTAAATGTATTTTATGACTGTTCTCAATCTGCATCAGTAATGGTATGATCCGTAGATGTGACCCACCATTTTGTCACTTGCTGGCTTTAGTGGTAAGTATGGCCACCTGTCACTCAAAAGTACCAGGTTCAGTTCCTGCAACATGCTTTTATTTTTTCTTCCATGTTATTTTTTTTTAATTATGTGTGTTTTTCCTTGAATAAGAAAAAGAATAAGTTACCAATGATAGTAACCTTAATATACACAAAACATAGTAAAATATAAACAGTACACAACTGACATTATCACTTGGCATACTGTAACAAATCAGCTGCTTCAGTCTGTTATACATTTTTATAGCCAATATGTTTGAACATTAAAAGAAAATTTGCTTCTTGTAAGTGAATAACATATATTTAATCTTGTTGGTGAAAAACTCTAGTATTATTACTCGTGGTTTTGCCACTCATATCAAATGAAGAATTTTGATTCCTACTTGTCATTTAATAGTACCGACTTTGGGTTACTCAATGACATTCCCATGTGAAATGACTAAGTTTTGTATGACAGTGTGATATACATTTTTATGACATGATGTTTTGATGCATATAAGTTTTGTATCATAGGGTGATTTACATTTTTATGATGTCTTGTTTTTATGCATGTAAGTTTTGTGTTACAATGTGATTTACATTTTATGACTTGTTATGATGCTTAAAAGTTTTGCGCTACAGTGTGATATATACATATATGTATTGGTATGACATAATGTTATGATATTCATAAGTATTAATATTATGGGATACATAATTAATGAATGACTTGAATAAATTGGTCCCATTCAGAGGTTGTGAGGTTGATAGTGTGAATATATCAGAATGTGTTTTGACTTTTTTGTGATGCAATAGTAGATTAAACACTATAAAAGTGCACTATTCATGGGAGACATACAAGTGCACTGTTCATGGGAGACATAAAAATTCACTGTTCATGAAAGACAAAAGTTCACTGTTCATGGGAGACATAAAGTGCACTGTTCATGGGAGACATAAAAGTTAACTGTTCATGGGAGATAAAGTGCACTGTTCATGGGAGACATAAAAGTTCACTGTTCATGGGAGACATAAAAGTGCACTGTTCATGAGAGATATAAAAGTTCATTGTTCATGGGAGACATAAAAGTTGACTGCCTTTTAGGTAAGGTTGTCAGATATTGAGGTCCTTGATACATATATAATATTACATAGTAAAATGAAATCTGACCATACCTATCTTATAAATGGGACCATCTTATACAGAAGTGCCTTATAATGAGAGAGTACTGTATGATGTACTCCCAACTGGGATCAGCATAGACCCAGGTCAGACCTGGAGATAGTAAAACATGGAGCTTGAGTTTGAAATTGATCTTCCATTATCAACCAATCAGAAATGACTTTTCAAAAGTAATGTCATTTGTGATTGGTCAAAGCAAAGTATGATTCATTCCATTTACTTTAAAAGTAGAGTTGACTTTGATCTGACATTACATTTTGTGATGGCAGCAGAGCTGGGTTTGTGTGATACATAGGGACTATTTTTTTTATTACTTTAATCCAGTTAATAAGAAAAATTGCACCATGTGCTTTATTGGTTTTTGTTGTACATAATATATCATACATTTAGCATTATATTTTCACAGCTTTTTATTTCTTAATATACTTAGTTTACTTTTCGTTATTGGCATATTGAAATTTTTATATTATGTTATTTGAATGATTGCTAGATTGAATTGTGTGAACATTTACTATAATGGCTCATATTTATGTATAATTTTGTTATTTTTATATAAAATGTTTATGTTCAATTTACATTTAACTAGAATCATAGAGAACACTTGGAAATCCAAGAAATTATCATGAGCAATTTTTCTTAACTTTACTTCTGAAGAAATGTTTATTTACATTGTTCTATGTTAATTAGATACACTGGTGTTTTTTTTTAGACATTTTTCTTTACCACCTGTTAATTATTTGCATAATTGAACAAAACTGTAAAGTCTTGCAGGTTGTAAGCATCCTAATTTTGTGTCAGAATATGCTGAACAGTGTTGTAGTCTTTGTGTAAAAAAAAATTGTTTTTGAATGTAAATGGTGATTTATACAAATTACAAATGATTTTGCATATTTCTTTTTAAATACTTGTATCTTTTAAATCTTGTTTGTCTTCACTTCTTGCTGTTTACAGGAGGTTTTGAAGTTTTTGGACATGTCAAAAACCCACCTGTGTGCCAAATGGAACAAATTTGACATATACTGTATCTGCATGCTTGTAAGATGAGTCCAGCTGCAAACTGCAAAGACTCAGATCTGCCTTCGTAAGATGTGCCAGCAGATCAGGGTCTGTGTTGTTTGCAGTTAGATATAATTATAAGCAAGTACATACAGAATGCATCAATAGATTTGGTTTCATTCTGTAAGGGGCCATCCATTTAGTATACATGCAAAATTTCAGTTATGTTTTAATCCCCCTTCCCACTTTTTGCATGGTGTACTTTTGTTTACACCACCCTGCAACCCCCCCCCGTGCGCTTTTGCTTAGTACCCCACTCCCCTTAGCCAACAGTCATTGCATTCATCAATTTATAATTTCTAACCTGATGGTTGCCAGGGTGTCCTAAACCAAACACTTTCAACCTGTTGGCATTTCAAATCAAACAGGAGTTTCTTTAGTAACATATTTGCACAGGCAAGTCTGTGTTTCTAAGCAACAGATGTTATCATTCACCATATTTGATACTCTCAATAATTCCATACATTTTGGAGCTACATCTCTTTGGACAAAGTGTACAAGAGTTCCTCTGTTTTATTTATTGAAATGTTTATTTTAGAAATATTAAAACTAGACACTGCCAATATTGGATGCAGATGACACAGTTTTGACTGCAATGGATTGATCTGAAAATCAGAGAAGGACAGTGAGCAGTCTTTATGCTTGTTTCCTTCAAGAACTTCCGTTTGCTTTGAAATGCCAACAAGTTGACAGTGTTAGGGACCCCCTGGTGACAGTCAGGATAGAAATTATAAATTGAATGAAATCACTAAGTTTCATGCATTTTTTTATATCCTTTTTGCTCTTTGCTTTTAAAATTGATAAGGGGGTATAAACAAATGGGAAAGCTCTGTCTGCGTGGGTTCGAGTCTCGGGCTCGGCCAATGTGGTTACGTGAGAAAGCTTGCTGGTAGCTTCTCGTGGGTCGGTGGTTCTTTCCGGGTTCTCCTGGGTTCTTCCTCCATTAATACTGACACCATTAATACTGGCCGCCATGTATAGCCTACCTTGTGCTGAAAAATGGCGTTAAACCCTATTACAACAACAACAACAGCAACAAATGGGAAAGTGAATGAATACTGTATGTTGTTTGTTGTTTGCTAAGGCACGAAGGTTTTACTCCTAGTACCTTTAATGTAGCCTGTGTTATTACGTGCATACATACTACTTGGTCTTATTCCCCGCCCCCATACATACACATACACAAACTTCAAACACACTCTCCCCCTCTGTGCATACATACCAAATGGATGGTCCCAAAAACCTAGCGTCAGGTAGTGCTGAGCTAACAAACTTATTACACCACACCCTCATTTATAATTATTTCCTTACAGATAAGGCCAAAAACAGGTTCCTATCTGCTTGACATGAAAAAAAATCATAAATAAAATGGGTAAATGAAAGCTGAATATATTGCCAATTTTATCACTGAAAGTAGTAATTAGTGTGTAAATATTTGGAATTGTCATCACAAATTTGTAAATTTTACTAAGAAATTTTATATTTTGAATGATTTTCTACAAAAAAATATTTTAGATAGAAAACACAATATACTATGAAATATTGATGAATGAAAATGTTGGTAAATGGCTGTAGTTGGCAATACAAAGAAATGAAGTTTTGTCAAGTAAAAATAATGTTGTAATTTTTGTTATCATAATACACGTGATGTGCCCATCATCGTTTACAACACGAATAGTGTCAGTATCATGTAACAGCAATGATTCAAGTCTTTCCATGAGACCCTATTTAAGTGCTCACTAAACAGCTAAGCAGGCTGTATTTTTGATTATTATTGAGACCTTAAGGTCCTTCGACACAGTGACACTAAACAGCTAAGCAGGCTGTATTTTTGATTATTATTGAGACCTTAAGGTCCTTTGACACAGTGACACTAAACAGCTAAGCAGGCTGTATTTTTGATTATTATTGAGACCTTAAGGTCCTTCGACACAGTGACACTAAACAGCTAAGCAGGCTGTATTTTTTATTATTATTGAGACCTTAAGGTCCTTCGACACAGTGACACTAAACAGCTAAGCAGGCTGTATTTTTTATTATTATTGAGACCTTAAAGTCCTTCGACACAGTGACACAAACTAATTAACAGATTCTGTAAGTTAAAATACATGGAAGGTGGGAATATCACAGTAACATCTAGGTGTGCGTCAGATTAATTTCTAGGTGAAATCACACAATGTAGACAACCCTTAAGTTTTTGTCTTGGGGTAATCTGTGGTTTGTTCATCAAAATTCATAGTGACACATAAAACATCCATATTTTTTTCTTCCTTTTCTTTTTCAGTCATTTTCTTTTTGTTGTTCATTCTAATCTAGTGCAACTGCTATATATGAAATATGCTTGTTAGTACATACAACATGGAGCTGTACTCGCTTACTACCATGTGCTGTTGACACCGAAATACATGACAACCTTTGATATAACTATCTTGGGGATATATATTGATGAGGATACATATTGATGAAGGTACATAATGATAGGCTTGGCTAACTTGAGGGTACATATTTATGGATTTGGCTATCTTGAGGGTACATATTGATGGATTTGTCTCTTGCTGTTCATAAGTGTAATTGTAGCTATGGAGCTTTTAGTTCACTTGTGTTTGCTTACAGTGGATTATACATGCTTTGATGCTGAGAGGGAGGCAAGTCAGAATTGACTGGTGCACAGATATGTTAATCTTTGGAGAGGAAAGTTTTTAAAAAAAATTTAAATGTTGGATTTACTTCTGTACGAGTAAATACAGTTGTCTGGACAATACTGGGAATATTGTCAGAGAAAGTGATAGCTAAAAGGACAAAAATTAACCTTTTTGGTTTGTGACTTGTTGATGTAGTGAAACCTGTTTATAAACTGCTCCCGATGGACTGCAAAATTTTGTCCTTTGCAGGCATGTTACCTTTAACACATTAACCCCTGGCACCACGTTTATGCATCATGAGGTAGCTACCCTACTTCTGAGCTCTGTGGAGTCATGGTCATTTAAGATGCACCAAAGTGGGTGGTATTACAGAAAAGTAGACAGCTGTAGCTCAACAATGATACCAAAAGCTCTGGACTTTCTACTCACATTACAAAATACAGAGGAAAAGACCTTTTGTTAGATACCACTTTTTTTTACACCAAAAATTCACCCATTGTCAGAATTGGAATTTGTGTCCAGATTTTAGACATTTTGGCCCAAGATCTACGGCAGACTGGTCTGAACTGCACACAGACAGGTTAACCTTTGCAAAAGGTAGGATAAGTTGGAGATTTGGATTAAAAAGTGGCCAGGACTCCAACCCTTCTGCACATGCATAAGCCAAAGAAAAATTACATTTTAACAAAACTAGGCATCTGGCAAAACGAAAATCTCTTAGATGTATTTGGATGTATTCAGAAGTAACCCCCAAAATGCATTTCCTACTCCCATTTTAGGCGAAAATGACAAAAATCTTCAGGGGTTAGTGAGCTAATAAGACAAGTGTGTGGTTTTTTTACTCTTCAGAAATGTAACGTCTTAAATTCAATTAAAAAAATTGTTTTTATGCATGGACCAGACATGTTATCTCCTTTCAGAGGTAGCTGAAAGATGGTGGGATTGTGTTTTAACTCTCATTGGGGCTTTTTTAAGGACAGTACAAGGTCTACCATGACAAAAAAAAAAACAGCAAATAAAATAAAATTTAAATTTGAATTTTAAGAGAAATGAGATTTTTTATTAAAATGTATTTTACAGGAACACACTAAATAGTAGAGAAAGCATTTGTGGCATACCCCATTCATTCAAAGTATTTTTGTTGACACAGGGATAATTTATGTTTTGAATGATGTGTGTAATTTTTTCAAATCATGTTGATTCATATTTATGTAATTGGCTGTCAATTGTCAGTTGGGCTACCAATTATCATGGTTTTGTGGGACAGCAAGTCTCTGCCTGTTATGATGCATAATGTTACCTTCATATTTACACAAAATTATGTGCCCATGTAAAGTTGTCAACCAAACTGCATAATTTTAACAGGTTGGATCTGAAATATACACAGATATATGCAGAATCAGTATATATATACATATTTATTGTGTTTACTGTATTTGTAAATTTTGAATAATGCTATTATTCTGCACAATATTCAAAATTAAGTCCATAATATTTGGTTTTTACACAATATTCAAAGTTCAATCCAATATAATGTGTGTTTACACCATATTCAAAATTCACTCCTAAATACTTGATGTGCATACTGTATTCAAAATTCAATCCATAATACTTGATGTTTACACAGTATTCAAAATTCAGTCTATATAATACACGGTGTTTACACGGTATTCAAAATTCTGTCCATAATACTTGATGTTTACACTGTATTCAAAATTCAATCCATAATAATTGATGTTTATGCCATAATCAAAATTCAATCCATAATACTTGGTGTTTACACTGAATTCAAAATTTAGTCTATAATACATGGTGTTTACACAGTATTCAAAATTCAATCCATAATACTTGGTGGTTATACCATATTCAAAATTCAGTCCATGATACTTGGTGTTTACACAATATTTAAAATTAAAATACTTGATGTTTACACTGTATTTAAAATTCAGTCCATAATACTTGGTGTTTACACAGTAAACAAAAATTAAATCCATAATATTTTATATTTACACAATATTCAAAATTCAATCTATAATACTTGGTGTTAACTCATTCCACCATTAGTTTTAAATGTAGAGAGTCCCATTATGAGAAATCCATTCATAAATGTGTTGCATATGTTTTAATTTCAATGCCAGAAAGGTGCTTGATCATTTTTATTCAGGAGAATAAACAATCAACAAGAGAGTATATAGCCTTTCAGTGATAAGATCAATTTATCAGGGTATTCATATTTTATCATTCTTTTGGAATAAATCAATGTTCTTTATTATTCTTTTCTCATTTTTATTGTATTCATATTGATTTTTTTCATTCCCACTATACGGCAAAGCAAATTATGTTATCTATTTATCCACATGTGTTCCCTTGTTTATTTCTGCAAAATATCATGAGCTCTCCACCATTACCAATCTTTGTAAACAGCTTGCATTTGGGATAAGAAAGAAGCCTATCAATTTGGGGCTTAAGGATCAACTGTCAATTTGGGGTCTGAGGGTCAGTGGTCAAGATCTCTGTAACTAAAATAACAAAAATGGTTTCCACATAACAGCATTAGTTCTGCATACAGAACTGGATCAAATACTATGGATAGTTTGTGCCCTTGGGGTAAGGAGGTATGTCAGTTTTTAGGTCAAAGTTGAAGTTCACTGTCTGACAGGTTACACTTTCAGTATGGTAGAAACCTATTGGTTTTGGAATGAAAAGGTGAAAGGTCAAGATTGCTTTTACTGAGAGAAGGCTTTAGTTGTGAACCATGTACCTTGCACAGAAGAGTTGTAGTTTTGGGGTTTAATGCTATTTCTCAGTGCTACAGAGGCTGTATATACATGTCGACCAGTATAACAGGTGGAGGAAGAACCCAGGAAAATCCCATTAGGAACCACATACCCATAGGAAGCTACCAGTAAGCTTTCTCATCTACCTACATTGGCCAAGACTGAGACTCAAACTGACACAGAGGTGAGATGCACCCAAAAGGCCTATCATTTGGTGGTTTAAAGGTGAAAGGTCATGGCATGGTAACTCTAATGAGAAATAATGGTTTTTACACACGTCAGTAAGTTTCCTTCATGACTGCAACCTTGACCTAAGGTCCAGTTCATTGACTCCAATGAGACTACTCTAGTACCAACACAGAGGATTATTAAATACTTTCATGGTATTCTTGTTTTAAATTGATATGATACATATACTTTATTACATAAACAAGACCAAATTTTGCTTTTGCACTGTATGTTGTTGTGATATCATTGCTGTGAAACAATTTTTAGAACATTTTGTGAAATTTTGCTTCAAGTTGACAAACTCTTCCATATCAACATCAGGTTGTAATTTAAGTTCATAATATTATGGGCAATATTATGCATTATCAATTTTCATGGATGCAGTGGTGTACCAATAAAAACACATTTGCATTTGTATCTTGTTTTATTTTAACTGTTGTTATTAATAACCAATAGTGGTGTAATGTTTATGTCTAAAATAAATGTGCTAATTTAATTGCATTTATGGGGTAATATTTGCTGATTGGAAATTACCTATGTTAATTTTGGTAAATTTTTAGATGAAGATCCAGCAGAACCCTTTCGGGATTCAAATAATTTTATTTTCTACCTCAGTCTGAGAATTGTCACACACACACACACACATCGCTACCATACTAAAGAGAGTTCCAAGTTTAGAAAAGGGTCATCATTTCATTTTTTTGTTCAGAAGAAAATTGTTGTAGGACATTAAGTGTCAAATAAAGAGCAGTTTCATTTAAAGGAATAACTATTTTGACACTATCCATATCTGCCATATTCCCTGAACATGTTGGTTTTTTCAAGACTCACAAAGTGTTTTGAGGTCCCAAGATGTGGAGGGGTCAAAATGTGACTTCCAAAGAAGTGACTTGGTCCAGTTGACAATAAGGTATTGCTTCATATAAGCTATTAGGAAATGACTGGAGATTAACATTTTGATAAAGAGACATATCTGTTTTCTTTGAAGCATTTAATACACTTACAAGCAAGAAATAATTGGTAGACATAGCGTTGTCCAGTATAATAACCATAAAGTAAACACACACACACACACACACAGAGGCAAATGCATTCACACACACACACAAAATCAAAACTACACAAACACTAAATAAAAAAATGCACCAGGTTCCTGTCTTTAAAATCACTGAACAAGTTGAATACAGTATTATTTAGATGCAAGTCTTGCTGATATCAATTTGTTCAATAGGGTGTACGATGGTAATTCAAGTGTCATTTCTGTTCATCTTTGTACTCGTTAGAAACTGGATGGTATTGCTGGAATGTCTGATTGAATCCTGAATTGTTCTTGCCAACCATTATGTTGCATTGCCAGAACTGTATCTCATGCAATTTGACCATGAGGTATGGGACTGCTCAGGTGGCCTAGGTTGGAGTAATCATTGCAAAGAGATTTGTAACTATGTAAACAGGAAACAGCAGTTTTCCACTATGTAAACTGATGGTTATTGGTTTCTGATCATTCAGTAAAATTCTTTAATTGATATGCTAATTAGTAAGTCTATGCATTATACCCTTCTCATCACTCCATTGTTGAAAATTGCTCCGTCATTACCATGATTTTTGTGTGTCAGAGTCAAGTTTTAATGGCAGAAAAGATAATAATTCCCCACCATCACACCTGTTTTTATACTGAACTGACTTTATATTAAATGTATGTATTTATTATAATAGGCATGTGTACTTAGCTGTATTAACTACATTTTTTTCATAAATGTATACTTGTACATTATATTTTTACTGTATTTACAGTATATTTGTTTGTACTTGTACAATGAGGTTTAATACAATATTAATATTACTGTAAATGTGTTTACACACTTTGTTATGAAATGAATGTGATTCTTCTTGACTCTTGAGTTGGAGCAATTAGTAATTTCCTTATAACACAGCCAGATTTGAATCATTAATTCATCTGGTGCCCCAGGTAGCCAAGTGGTCTAAGGTGCTCACCTTTACAGATCATTGACATCTGACCTCTGTCTGCATGGGTTCAAGTTTCAGGCTTGGCCAGCATGGGTATGTGGGAAAGCTTACCAGTAGCTTCCCATGTGTTTGTGGCTCATTCAAGGGATTTTGCTGGATTCTTCGTCTGCCAGATATACTGACCACTATGTATAGCCTATCATGTGCTGAAAAACACCATTAAACCCACAACAATATTAACAATATTGATTCATCTGTGTCATCAAATTATTTCCTTCATTGTAAGGTAGAACAAAATCTGATACCTTATTTTGTGCACTTAAATGACATTATACATATTCTGACTTTTTATAAACTCAGTCTTAATCTCATACTATTTTTTATTTTAAGCTGAGAACTAATAATAATTAATCTATTCATGGCTCAAATCATCCTGAAAACCATGTGTCTATTAGTAGTTGGTAGTTGTAAAAACTTAGGATGACAAATAATAATTGTCATCATTTGCATTTTGTATATGGAGTAAATCTGGCTTCAAAGAAACTCAGCCACTGAAATTGCCAATAATCTTAAATAATGATGGCTTATTCATTCTCATTCAAGGCAGTGATTGGTAATAACTGTTGTACTTTTTACAAGCATCTCTTTGATTTAACTAACTTAAAATGAATTGGGTTGTTCCACTTAATGTACTTTACCAATGCAAATTAGCCTAATGGTGTCTCCCACAGCAGTGTTCAAAGGACTTGGCAGAACATCACCCCAGCTGTTGTCAGCCAGTGATTAAAGTAATCTGTGAAATAGTGGTAGTTTACCTCTGATCACCTTGCCATTTAAATGCCTGTTTGACAATTAGCTGTATAAACTGCTTTGAGTATAGTTATGCATGAGCTCAAAGATTGTTTACCATTTATACATACTATTGTATTGTTTGTCCACTGGCAGCATTGGCATCAGCAATATTAAAGTCTTATAAAGTTTTTCTCAAGTCATATATAAAATGAATACATCAATGCATGGGTGTAATTGTGACACCAGATGTGGTTGAGTTGCCATGGGATACAGAATGATTTTTAAATGAACTAGTCTTTTTATTTTCTTTTTTTTACAATTACTTCCTTTGAATGGATCTGAATACTGTTTATTTTTATTATATATATCTTAGTGTATTTATTCTTAAATGGGCAGCACCTTTTCTGCATTAACATCGATGGGATAATTTTAAGGGAGGTGTATGATGTAGTTGTTTAATGTAAAATATACATCTGTGTCAATAAATAAGTTAAAACATATGTATAAAGTTACTGAAGGGCCTTGCAAAACTGGCCTTTCTATAGTCACTGAAGGGCCTTGCAAAAAAGTGGCTTTCTATAGAGGGCCTCACAGAAAGTGTCATTTCTGTAGGGTCAATGAAAGGTCTTGCAAAAAGTGTCCTATTATAGGGTCACTGAAAGGTCTTGCAAAAACTGACCATTCTCTAGGTCCTTGTAAAAGTGGCCTTTCTGTAGGGTCACTGAAGGACCATGCAAAAAAGGCCTTTCTATAGGGTACTGAATGGTCTTGCAAAAACTGGCCTTTCTACATGGTCATTGAAGGGCCTTGTAAAAAAAAAGATCTGGCCATTCTGTATGGTTACTAAAGGATTTTGACAACAGGTGGGCTTTATACCTGGTTACAAGGATAAATCGACTGATCTTCATGTACAATGTGCTCTGTTAGAGGTGACCATGACAGCATGAAATGAAATAAATACCCACAGTTATATGATTTGGAGTTCTAAAACATTCCAGAGCAAGAATTCATATTATGACATTGATTACATCAAAGTTATGAAGTAATAGAGCAAAAACACTGAAAACTAACTATATAAACTGAGGCAATATGTTTATATGTGGACCTGAGGAACAGATACAGGCTATAGATAGATAAAAGGACTTATATACACACACACACACACACAAACACACACAACTGTAAAATGTGTAGTTTTCACAGACTAGATGGAATGTGATTTCTTTATGATAAATCAGGATTTTTAGTTCCTTATCAAATTGTAAACATCCCACTTATTGTGGAAAAAGTAGAGACACTTGCCCAGACAAATCCATTTTCCAGCTTTTGCAGAAATGAACTTCGACTGGATTGTTCTCTATAACAAACCTAACAAAATTAAAAGAAATGAAAAGGCCTTGTGGTAATTTATTTTAATTATGTTATTTTCAGATTACATTGTTATCAGCAGAATAGGAAGTTAATAAACATACAGCTGGACAATGGGAATTAATATTATGCCTCAATTTTGAAATCAGACTGTATGCAGTGGAATTTAACATGAACCCATAGGTTTAACATTATCTAACTGATGCAGACAAGGGAAAATATCATGCTGAAAATGTCTGTAGGATTAACAGTATTGGCCATTATGTGGGCAAAGGGAAATGTAATGTTAAAACTGTCCATAGGCTTAATATTATTGGACCATGTGTGGACCATGGATGCTTAAAATGCTGATATGATTGACATTATGGGACTGTATATGGACAAGGGAAAATGTAAAGCAATAACTGTACCTATTAACCAATACACCGTAAGACTGACCAATTCCTATACTTTTACTGACCAACACCTACACCTGCTTTCAATAAAGATAAACACATCAAGACATAGATACACTTACATTTTAGGTTTGACTTACCAACACCCAGTCATCTACTGACCAACACCTACACTTACTAACAACATGACATTTGACTCACTAAAACCCAGTCATCTACTGATCAGCATCTTCCCTTCCCATCAAAGGCTTATGTGTGAAAGAAGGGGGATGAAATAGAAGTGAAATCCCATATAAACTAAACTTAAATTTCCCTACTACCCCTATCCCCCTATAACTTCCCTACAATTCCCTTATAAAAAAAAAACTACCATCCCGACTACCATCCTTGTAATCCCTATAACCATAGCAGTGAAATTTAAAGAGAAAAAGAGGTTAGGAATATGCACACTATGTACACAAAAATATGCATATACTATTACACACAAGGGTAGAAGTGCTTACACTATATGTACCAACATACTATCACACACAAGACATAAAAGTAAAGAGGGGGAATAAGTTTTAATTGTGAAAGACAAGACAATGGCAAAGACATTATGCTTATAAAACATTCACTAACAATAACTGTGTAATATATTCAGTTTATAATAATGCTGGGTGGCCTTGAAAAAGGCCATTTTAGAGGGTAACCAAAGATGGTTAACACTGATGGAACTACTTTACTGTTCATCACAAGATTTTTCACACTGTTGGTCCATAGAACAATACTCTCTTGAAGCACCATTGCCTTTCATTGTACACTCTATTTGTCCAGACAGCTGTGTCTGTGATCTTGTCACTTCTGGTGTACACCCATAAGCATTCCTACAATTTACAGGTACAGAAATGGCTGGAATGAAGATATGTCAGGGTGTGACTTCACTGGATACTTCTCCTGTAGCTAATATTATTTCAGTGGATAATGACTTCATTTTTTACCTGGCTTTTTGTGACTTCTTATCTTCCTTAGAATTTTGAATGTAGAATCTTAACTCCCTTCTCCAGCACTTCCAGCCTGTGATCTTAGAAAGAAACAGAAGGAGGGGGTTGGAAAACTGTTTACAATGTCAGAAAGAATAGACATTTTGTTCAAAAAACAAGAAGAGGAGGAATAACCAGATGAAAACTTCAAACAGTGAACAGAAGGAAGAGAGTGAAAACAAGACTCAGTTTGTTGCACAACATTTTTGATGGAATTAAATTATCTGAGAGAAATAAAGAAACTTATTTGGTGACATTTAAGAGAAAGAGACCTTCATAATCAAAAAATTCTAAACCTTCCATGACATCAATAGAAACCACTGGCAAGCCAGCAGCAGCAGCAGCAATGTCTACTATATCAACCACAGCAGCTGTACGACTTGAACCACTGTGCGATAGTATATAAGTATGTGTGCATAGTGTGTGAGCATTCCTATCACTTCACTGCTAGGGTTATAGGGATTATAAGGGTGGTGAGAGTTGGTAGTTTTGTTTATAAGGCAATGGTATGTTATAGGGGACATGGGGTAGATGGGGAAATTTTTTTTTTTTTTATAAGGGGTTTCACTTCTATTCTTTTACATTCTACCCTTTTTGTAAAAGTTGATGCTGGTCAGTAGACGAATGAGTGTTGGTCAGGGAAATATTATGTTGATATGTAGGTTTTGGTCAGTAGATGATTTGGTTTTGGTCAGGCAAACAGCACATTAGTTAGTACATGTAGTTTAACATTACATTTCCGCTTGTGATATCCGGTCTCATAATGTTAAACCTTCTGACATTTTTTAACATTTACCCTTAATCATATAAAGACCCATAACGTTAAACCTATGCTAAAAAACCATTGTCCTTATATGTTCCATTTCAAAATGTAGGTCTTAATTTTAATTACCATTGTTCGTACATGGTCCCATCTGTCTGTTTACCATCCACCTATACTACAAGCTGTGGTATGAGCTGGTCTCTATAAGATATATTTTATAATATATCTTTAATAAACTTATTCAGATATCTTGTGAACTGTATCAGAAATATTACAGACCTTTATAAACTATATGAGATATATTACACACATCATGAGATATCTTAGAAACTTTAGCAGATGTTTTATAGACTGATAGCGCAGTGTAAATATATTCCAGAATTGGAATATTTTCTTATGATGCATTTTAAAAGACTAACAGAATACTACAAGTGCACAGTCTAAATATATGTATAATTGCACAGTCTAATGATCATTTATTCAAGAAAAGTATTCAAGATGATATTTATGGAATGGGTGGAAGGATATAAATAAAATAACTTACCATATAATCTAACCATG
>JAECUM010001968.1:0-52073 GCA_016617855.1 Megalonaias nervosa
AATTCCAGCACCAGGCATATATCGTAATAGCACTATTGGGGCCCAACATTTTTCTGAAAAATGACGACCAAACCAAACATAAACAATCGGATGGAGATTTTCCGTGAACGAAAACGATTGAATACATGCAAATCCAGTTAAGTCAAAATCTGGTAAGGGTCCATTTGTCACAACTCTGGTCATCTCGTGTGTTGAATGTCTAAATCGCATAAAGTATTCAGAACATTCTCCCATTCCAAGAAAGCTTCCAGGATAACATGCCACCATATCAACTGAGATAACATCCTTGTAATCGTATTTAGTATTCCACAATCGGCCGTGTCCGTCTTCGACAAAACTGTGTGGGACATCTTCAAGAAATTCCGATCTTGTCGGCGACCATGAATTTTTCTCCTGAGCAAAGTGAGCAGCAACTGACTGAACGGTAAAACAATTACTGAGTAATTTTTCAACATCCTCGGTATATTTCGACGCAAGATTTTTCATTTTCGAGTGGAGAAATTCTGCACGATAACTATCTCCATTAGGTTGTACAAACTGATCATAATTTCCATATTCGGAACTTTGAAACAACCATAATGATACAGGATCGCTTTTACTAATTTCATTTATAAAATCAAAAATATCGCCGTTATAAAATTGAACAGTTCTATCTCGTGGAAATATTGTTACATCCATCATCCACACGTGCGCGTTATGATCAATGATCTCTATCGAAGTTCCCTTCGATTTATATTTTGATTCGTATAAAATCTCGCCGGTTATTGTTTTCACCCTTATCGGAAATTTAAATTTTTTTTCAAGCTCGGCAACGTCGTTGATCGTAGCGCCATGTTCCTTGACATGCTCAGCCCACTCAATTACTTTTTTACGTCGTAAATCCGTTAAACCATTTCCACGTATCGCGTTTGTAAAATGTTCTGTCACTCGCTCAGCTACACAATTCAGCGTCGAAAGTTTCATCGGTTTGAGATCATCAACGCTAGGCTTATCATTCGGCTGATATAGCACATAAACAACTGCCGTCACAGTACATGCTCGTTCATAATATGGTTTGTCAATACCAGTTAACGCTCCTGGTTTGAAATTTTTACTCAACTTTACAATATCTCCAGCATGATGTAATTGAACAGGGTCACGTTTGTCACGGATAATTCATGTGTCGTCTAGCTCGGCAATAAATTTTATTCTAAAATGTATCTTTGTTTGTCGAGATAATTAATAATCGTCGCTGCTCGTTGGTCATTCATTGTAGCATCAACGTCGCGCATGATTCTGTATGCTGACCACACATGAGCTGCGCCATCGACGCGAAATTCCTTCTTGGCTTCACGGATACGATTTATTAGAGTCTTATTCGTCGAATCAATCAGAGCTCGTATCACAAAGCTGAATGGCTTAGGCTTAGTTAGCATATTGATATCCTCCGGCAAGTCGGGATATTCTGTCAAGATCGAATCTAGCTTGAGAAGGCTTGATTGCAGATAATTCCATTGTTATAATTAAGGCAAATGTGTATTTAAATTGAAGTTTAGTTTCTAATATATAATGATTCAAGCAAAGAATTACTGCAAGTGGTTGATGATTGGCTCTACAACTCCCTGTAACAAAGCCTGTGTAAATGAATTTTGTGGATACCACCTACAAAGCGTGCGACATAGGGAACCTAGGACCAAAACCATGTTTAAAATGTAGCAAAGGAGTCCGGAGAAAAACGCAGTTGTGCGTAGAATGCGGTGGTAAAATCTACAGAGAGCTGAAAAGATATTATGGTAAAAAAAAATCGCCAATGAATCCCCCATAAGAAACGGTGAAGACTATCTCGCCAGATTTTCATGGTAATAAAATAATTATTTAGACAAACAATATTTACTATATAAATGGAGCAAAGAGAATTTGTAATAGATCCAATCATTAAAAATTATGAGGCATCTCGTGATGGTGTGATTACGAACTGTCAAAGAAAAAACCAGTCAGTTCAGTTGATTATGTTGGTTATTTTAGATTTACTGTTGGAGAAAAGATATCTCTGTCATAAATTTATTTATGAATCTTTTGACTGACTGATCGGAAAAATTCTTGTGATTGATCACATTAAAGGCCAAAAACTTAATTCTTTTGAATAATTTGCAGGCTATTACAAAAAAATGATAAATCTGCAAGAGCAGTTATATCTGTGAATGTGGAGACAGACAAAAAAAAATAAAAAAAATAAATAGAATTTTTATCGTTATATGCAGCTTCCAAATATTTCTGCATTCACCCATCGGTACAACGTGTGGCGGAGGGTACAAATAATTCTACATTTTCAGAGAAATACAAACAGCGAATATTTAAGTACGCTGCCACTCCTGAATAGAACAAGAAAATATTATTCTGTTTATATTGAGACAAAAAATACTTTTGAATTTTGTTGTAGTTGTCTTTCAAAAACACTCTAGACGAAGGGAGATAACTCTGTCAAGGATATGTGGAGCGATTAACGAGTAACCTCACTTGTATTTTACAATATTATTCGCTTTTAAATTAATTGGTTTTTTTTGGTTGGTTTTTTTTTTTTTGGTTTTTATTTCTCCATCATGTCGCAAATATACAGATCAGCATTTAAAAAAAAATACAAACAACGAATAATATTTCAGTATTTCTCACCTGAAGTAAGACAGAAAACACTCCTATCGTAAGACAGAGTAATTCAACGTCCAATGTGAAGGGAAATAACTCTGTCAGCGAAAGTAGAGCGATTAAAAAGATTGTGTTTTACAATAATAAATGAATTATTTTTTTCGGTTGTTTTTTTTTTATAAAAAAAAATATTATCTTTTTTTTCTGACTTTGTCAGGGTTCTTACTTCTCCTCTATTTTGTCAGGGATAATAATTAAGATAAAAGAGAGAGACGGACAGCGATTAAGCCATGCCCGTTGTGTGAGCTATTCCTGGATTTACGAGTTTCGAACACCTTATATTGTCTTCAACCCATATTACTATTCGGGGTCTCTCTTGGTCTAAACTCAACAGAAAATAGTAGACCCTTCCACCATGTCACCATGTGGTCGGTGCTCTTTTGCACTCTCCGGGGTTGATCGTGAGAGGATGTGCAGAAATCTGTTGAACGTATAGACCACCCCCGTTTGTGTGTGTGTGTGTGTGTGTGTGTGTAATTTAATGTATATATGTATTGTATATGTAAATAGATGTAAATACATGCATATATGTAAATACAGAGATAACTTCACCAATGAAAGCAAAAATTTCTGAGGATGAAATCATGAAGCAGCGGCACTGTTCAGACAAAGATTGGCCAATGAGAACTTTAGTGCTGAAAGGCAGTTTCATGAAACAGTGGCACTGTTCTGACAAAGATTGGCCATTGAGAACTTTAGCACTGTAAGTGAGTCAAGGTGGAGGTGTATATTGCATTCCCGCAATTAGGGGTGCCATAATTACATCAATGTACCGTCCTTAGAGTTTAAAATTCAACGTGGTGTATCTCATCAATCTGTGCTAATTGCCTGACTAGACATCAGAGGTCGGGTCGCTCGGATCGCTCTCTGGACCTGCTATAATGTCGTTTGGCAATCTAGTGGTTCACTGGGGGTTGTGTCTGCGCTTAAATTAGCACTGATCAATACAGATGCCTGTTGGACGTAAAATTATATATACTGTAAATAGTTAAGACTGTATAATTACTGTAAATGTGTATTGTGCCGGCCTTACGTATACATATCCTGGTTGAGGAATACAATTTTTTTTATTATTTTAAACAGAGATTTATTATATAATGAATTTTGAAAATATTAAAGCTATTACTTCAGCGATTGAAAAATTACATGATGATGCTATCCAAATTTCTGATAAACTTGATCCTGAAAAAATTGTTTGTGATTTTGAATCACTGCAGGAACAAAGATACCAAGGTAGATATACATTACCAGCCGAATACCGGTTCATTAAATAAATCCAAAAGTCAATGATACAATCGTTGGCGACCATCGATGATACACAAGTTAAACAATTTGGTTCACTTGCACACGCGACTGAGAAAGTTAGATCAGAATTGTCTCACGAATACGAAACAAAAAGATTGTGAATGCGCGTGTAAAACAATTGAAAAATATTATGTCCGATTGTAAACCCAATGACTTCGTCATCGACTCTGTCAAGGATAAAATCACTGGTGAAAGTGAAAGTGATTGTAACAGCTAAACACGGTGACAAAGTCACTGGTGAAAGTTGTAACGGACTTTGAAAGTGAAAGCGATGACAACGTCACTGATAACAGCTAAAGAAAGTGAAAGTGTGAAACAAGGGGTTTAATTCATTTCTGACTATATTAAAAAAAATGTATTAATTTTTTTTGTTCTGAATCAGAATATTTATTCTAATATTTTTTCAAGCGCATCAAATTTAAGGCAAAAATGTGCATAATTCAGAATTTGATGTCTATCGCACACAATCATAATAATATGTTATCGCTGCAGCTCATTGAACTGTTCCTGCGTTAACAAAAAGTCTTCATCGCCGTATTCATCAATAAGTAAATTAACACTAAATTTTTCTGTGTGGGGAAGTGTCAAGATTTTTCTGACGGCACTTTCGAGTACCTTTTTGTTGTATACAGAAACTCTTGCGTGTTGGTACATATATAATACCACATGTATGATTGTTCGAAGCGTTTGTAAAACGCCAAGTTCGTAGAACTTCGACTCAGAAACATAAATAATTTTTTTTTTATTTTGTAAAATCATGATTTTGAAGATCTACGATGACAACCTCGTCGTTTTACAAATGAACTCGACGATGAAGATCTATGATCTTACATACAGATTTATATTAAAAATTTTCCTTTTAAATCAAGAAGGTATCCGCGCTGGTCAGTAAGTTTGAAATGTATCCGTGATAATAACGGATTATGACATCGTAAATAAACCACATTAACAGGTTATAATACAATAAAAACTCCAGGGCGTAAATGTATATAAAATGTATCCCTGCCGGGCCTGACTGGATTTTTCAAGATCGACTTGATAGCTGCCATCGATAGCATCACATACAAGATTGACTGCCATCGTTGACGTGATCGCGACAACACCTGGTGAAATATGACGACCTTCACCGTGATGATCATTGTTCTGCTTGAGGATATTTGCCGGTGGGCTATTTTTATCCATGATTCTAATATCGCTGGAAAATATTCATCGATGATATCATTGACGGTTTTTGTCAACTCATCGTCGTTAAATCCGGGTAATACAAATCTTGGTAAATCTTCTGTAATCGCGTAGTGTCTTTAAAAAAACTGCTTGAATGTTGTCGTCTTGGGGGATGAAAAATCAACAAATTCATTATCACTGGCAATTACTGTTTCGACGATAATTTTATTTATATACTTGAAGTCTTATGCAACTTGGTTTAGATCTTGTACCGTTTCAATGATCTGTTGCTTTATATCATCGTTGTAATATTGAGCGACACTGAAAAATAAATTTCGTAGTTTGCTGCTTACTTGTTGATGTTCAGACTTAATGTCGTCGGAAAATGGTTTCAAATCCCCTTCGTTGAGGATCGGTTTTTCAACATCAAATATAATTCTGGGTCAGTATAATTTAGGAAGCTTTGTATCATAAGACGCAGTGAAAGTAGGTACCTTATCAACCATTATATCAATATCCCTCTCCACACCCAACCTCCATGGATATGCTTTTCGATCATTGGGAAGTTTTAAAAATATTCGTTTATCTGAAACATAATCAGATCGTTTCGGCTGCGGTATCGCTGCAGGTGCTGGTGGTTGTACTTCTGGCCATCCTGACACAGTTCAGATGGATGACTGCTATATATCGACGCCATAATCTAGAGAATTTATTTCTATCGCGGCTGACAATGTTGGCTCATGAACCGTGATAGCGATTTTGGATTCTTTTCCTGTGATAGATTTGGTCCTGCGTTGGAATTCATTGTTGATTTGTTCGATCTGATAACTGCCTGTTGGTATACTCACAACATTTCATTCTGGTGTTCCATCGGGTTCATTTTTATACGCAAATGCCAGTGAATTATTTGCTTGCAACCCACCGAATGACTTTGATCTAATATTTGGCCAGTTATGATACACTCGTAATTGTGCTAGTGCTATTCCCTTCGCTGGAATCGCAGTTGGAAAGATAACGCTGAACTCAGGATTGGTTGAGCTTGCTGATATCATCGTGGGTTTTGACGGAGTCGTATTAACGATGATCTGTTATAGTAATTCTGATGACGTTATTATTATTTAAATCATCGGAGGTCTAATATCGTTTTTCGTAGATTCTACCTTGTCTCCTGACACAGTCAGGGTCTCATGGTAAATCTTATACATTTCTGTGAATTCCTGATCTGATATTATTCCATCGCTGAGACCTGATGATATCAACGATGACAATTTGGAGTATGCTGGCGTCGCCGTATGCAACTTTATTGTATATTCGTGTAATTTATCAACTGCGCACGTGGATATTTTCTTTTGCGATGATATTAAGAATACCAGCAATTCCTGTTGCAACTGAAACACCAATTCCTATTACTGGTGCTATCACGTACGTGGCTGATAATGCGCCGATGACCGTTACTATTCCAGCGATGACCGCAGATGCAGAGTATACAATTATATCAGTAAAACGACACGTCTTTGGTATTTTTTTTGTTTTTTGTTTTTTGTTTTACTGAATACTCGTCGATGATAATTTTCAGTTGGGTATGCCACGAATACACTTGCTCGTATCTAAAGCGTTGAACGTCGATTGGGGAGTTCATTATATATGTTACTAAATTTTAGGTAGGTGGTAGTTTAGCGACCTATTCAAGACACCAATAGTACAACACGGGAACGCTTCTTTCGGGTTCCACCACAAATATTCCTTCGTCGTTTTGATCCAATATCACTAACACAGTTCAAGACGTAGTTGGGATTGGATAACGCCGTGTCGTCGTCGTAGATATTATAAACGTCATAGTGCCGATTACTGAGAACCTGTATATGCCGGTAACCTCAGCGCGATGTTTGATGGATTTATTGAGTGGTGTCCATAATGCTAATCCAGACGCTACTGTATGTACTACATCATCGGTAATCTTTTTATGTCAGAGTTTAATGTCGATGACTGCTGGACTTCCAAAAAAGTCATTAATGGCTCTATTTGTGTTTCTACAAAAATTTACAAACGCGGCTACACGAGTAGTAAATTCGTGGTCATTCCATCCTTGATTGTCATTAACGAGGTCATCATCGGGATGTTGCTATTGTCGACGTATTTCTTCGTTGCGGCGTCATCGTTTGATTCTGGTTCTCTAAGACCAGTAATTGTATTATTAGCCATATTGAGAGAACCAGTCATTGTATCACCGGCGGATAGTAAACGATCATTGATCTCAGTTCTGATTGTGTTGTTGTTACAGTCTACGTATCTTTTTGTTGCCACATCATCGTCTGATTTTGGTTCTCTCACACTGATAATTGTTTTTCTGCTCATGTTGAGATCGCCATACATAATATCTCCAATTCTTCTGATACGTCCAGCAATTTCCTCCATGAGGTCTTAGAATTGATTCCTCCGAGTTTTTAATTTTACCGTTTTTAGTAAATATCGTTAAATTATTTTCGGTCGCATCTGGAACTCGCAGAATAATATCTGACAACGGGATATTGTTCGTCTTTAGTCGTTCTTGTTTATCCTGAAAAACAACGACTTCATTTTGGTCCACATTTGCGAGACTCAAAAGATTAGAGAACTCATTCTTGACCTCGTCAAGGGTTGCATATTTAGATAAGTCACCTCGGGGTTTGCCCTGAGTAAAACTCCGAACAGATCTTCCGTAAATATCTACCACTGTATATTCACTAAGACCTGTTTAAAATATTGGACGACGATGTTGTTACGTATATGTAATTTAATTACTTGTGTGTTAGTTTTAAAATTTTTATTTTATTTTTATTTCATTACATGTTATTGTAATGATAACTTTTTTCTCTGAATTTGACATTTGTTTTAGGAAAATTCAGTTCAGTTCTAGTAAATAACCACTATTGCTACATTGTATTTTTAGCTGACCTAGTTCCTGACCTTGAATCAGAATTGGTAAACACAGAGTGAAAATCATTGGTCGTAATCAAGGTCATACTTGGCTTGCGTGTCAGCTCTGTTGTAAACAACTTTTTTTATTTTTCTATTTTTGAATCTTGTAGTAAGATTCGTTCAGTACAATCGAACCCGTATAGCCTACGTGCTAATTGGCATATTTTTTACTGTGCTATTCAAACTAAGTGACCACGTGACCCCACCATGTGATCTAAACTTGCGGGTTAAAATTGATGTTTTGTAGTGGATTTAGTCAGTCGTAAATTAATAACTTCGGAGCTCGATGGTATTTTGTGTTGCGACCAGTTCGAGTTAAATTTTTTATTTAAAATAATTTATTCATCCTGGAAAAAACTTGTGTTCATCAAAGTTCTTGGACAAAGACATTTATTGGAAATTGTTCGGAATTCTAAAGCCGGAATATTTTTTTTTTTTTTTTGATTGATAAAATTCAACAAGGAACTGTTGACACAACAGCACAAAAACAGGATATAGAAGACGTCATTGCCTTCCATCTTGGAACTTCATCGGGATTCGAACTTTGATTCATTTAGAACGTTTTTAGTGATAGGACTTATATTATTCATTCTAGGATTAATTTTGGATTAAATTCACAAACCGTAAGTCCTTTTTCACATTTTTACCTTGTTTTCTAGGGAAATAAATTATTTTGTTAAATTTTACAAAGCTTGTTGGCTACACTCTTTTCTTTTTTACTTTTGAACGAGCCTAGACATGCAATAATGTATATTCGTGCACGACTTTATGAGGCGATGTCAGCGACCTTGACACAGCGTCGATCACAGCGAGTACTTCACGGCCACATATTGGCGGATCAGTTATTGTCTGTGTTAGTAATGCTGAATACCAGATAGGAGTTTGAAGCGGAGTACTTTGCACTCTGCCGAAGTATCCTTCATAAACATCATTGACGGACCAGCCGATCTTGAATAATCATCGCTGTATCTTGCTAGACCCAATATCGTCGTGACAACGTCGACGTTTTCCAGGCATGATTCAATGTTTCTTCCATCGATACTATGTGTGGCACTGTTAAACAACGCCATGATGCCATTATTAACAAAACCAACTCTAACATCAGCTCCATATTCAGTATCATCTGTTCTTAGAATTTCACCTTCCACTTCAATAAATGCTGCAGCGGTTAAGAAATATCTAATTGTCTCCTGAACTTGCAGCTCAATTCGCCCACGCTGATTTGGCTCTCGTGCATCATACGAATAACATTGATAATAACGTACCAATTCATCTTTGAGAACTGGCGCATCCGTGTCGAATGCGGGATCAGATACACATTTAAACATTATTTATATTTGTTATCGTCTAACACGAAGACCACTTCCTGCTATCAGACTAGCAGTTATATTTTTTTTCTTTTTCTGATAGGGGTACACCAGCCAACTCTGCTAGTTTTTTATTCGCAGCTTGATTTATCATTTTACTAACATTTGCTGGCACAATTTCAGTGCTGGGCAATTTTACTGGTTGTGGTTTTCGTCGTATTAATCGTGCTAGTCTATCTTCAATTGTAGAGAATGCTTTGCTAGCAACGTTACCAACAGCACCAATACCTTTATCACGAACAACGTCAATAGCTTTCATTCCCAGTTGCTTTGCAATCGGTATTGCTTTTGGGGCTATCCTTCTAAATAGGTCTGCACTATCTAATATATTGTTTACAAATGATCCTTACAATCTACAAGCAAGGACAAAAGTCAAACACACAATATAGAGATACATAGCACCTGTGACCTTCCAACTCCTTGTGAATAATAAGACCATGTCCACAACTAAAATTAGGTTATACGAACTAATTCCTTGGTGATTCCTGACATCTGACAGGTGGCGATCCCATCAGATCACTTCCCATAGCTATCTAACTATCTATGTAATCACAGTCGTAACATGGATATCAGTGCTAAGGATCATACCTCGAATCTTATTGGATAGTTGCCAATCAAACCACATAGCTTATTTACAGAAAAAAAGGATTAGCTCAGAAGTTATGAATGATTAGACTATATTTTTTTTTTTTATCGTAACCGCTTGGTTAATCAAACGGTGAATCCAATGATGGAAATAGATGGGGTAGTCTGAATCTGTTCGTTTTCTTGTTTTGCGGAGACATTTCCGGCGAACAAAATGTGTAATTTTTCTATTAATTACTATGCCGACAAACATGCAAGGAGTATTTTTGTCTCGCAGAGACAGATCCAATTAATAGCATCATACATCCGCGATTTTTTATAGAAACCCTTAGATGCGTACCAAATTATGTTAATGGTGAAGTTATATTGGCATATTGTGCACTGATGCTATAAATAGCTATAAACCACGAACTACCTTATAATAGCAAATATGCGTACCATAGATTTATCTCCCTTTGGACAGACTGCTATAGACACTTTTATAATTTGTGAAATACTGAAGGCTGACTGGTCTAATTATTGTTATAATATTTGAAATACTCAAGTCTAATTGGTCAAAGTCATCTTTACAATAATGTACCTATTTTATAGTATTTAGAGTAAACCCCTTTGGTATAGTCATCAGTCTGCACAAACTAGAAAGGAGGTTTAGACATGAGTAATTATTATTGACGTGCACCAGCAGAGGAAAAGAAACTAACTATTTGTGAATCTAGACCAAAGTTTTAAGAAACTCTTACTGAAAAATGTAGAAAATACAATACTTTCACAAGCAGACTGGTTATTTATTAAAGACCGCAAATAAAAATATCAAATAATACTGGAAAATGTTCAAGTTGTGTAATTTTGACAAAATGTCTGCCAGTGAATTTACTAACTTTTTAAAGTCAGTAAATCAGCCTTATGATCCTTTTTTCACTTACCGGATGAAAAAATATACTCTTATTACGATTATATACCTAGCGACATGTCTTAGACTAGCTTAATAGAACTCTAAGTAGTGACGAAAGTCACCAAGCAGTTAAAAGAGGATAAAAATCCCGGACAGTGTTAAATATTGAATGAATTTGTAATATATGGTTTAATGGAGTTTTTATATTATGTACGGTCTTTATTTTAATCTTACTTTTAGAATGATATCTTTTCACAGTTAAGGTCAGAATGTTATATCATAAGTTACATAAAAAGGGCTCCGTTTGAAGCGTTCAAATCTATAGAGGAATTACTTTCCATAGCGTGTTCTGAGTGGTTGATTAATGAGTGGGCAGAAGAAAACGTTATATGAGCTCGCTTGAAAGATTAGTGTTTGAAAAGGAAATTAAAAATAAATACATCTAAGGCTGAGATCATGATTTTATTTTTTTTAAATTGCTTTAAACATTTTTGAATGATGTAGAAATTTTTTTAATTTAATCTGGTATTGATGATATTAGGATTGGTATGATAAAGGTGTTCTAAATATTGTCTGCTCATAATGTTGTTCTAAATAATTTGTGCTCACGATGTCGTTCTATATATTGTATGCCGCCGATGCTGTTCTAAATATAGTATGCTAACGGTGTTGTTCTAAGTATAGTATGCTAACGGTGTTGTTCTAAATATAGTATGCTAACGGTGTTGTTCTAAATATAGCATGCTAACGGTGTTGTTCTAAATATTGTATGCTGACGATGTTCTCATTTCTTTCAACATGTAGTGATGTGCACTCAAAGGTATTAAATGCACTTAAAGATGACTGTTTCAAATGGAAAGTCAAAATATATTAATCTAAGGCTAAGATTATGATTTTTTTTTTGGGGGGGGGGAATGTGGTAGAGTCGCGACAACCGAAATATTTTCTTATCGCGGAAATCAAAATTGAAATTATCAGCAAACATATTTAGGAGGTGTTTATACGACGGTGGCTTATTGTCAGAAGATTGTGAAATCTTTTGTAGGAGAAGCAATGCAATATTTGCTTACATTAAATAAATACTTGAATACATTTTCTGGCATAATGCCAAAACTTTTATGCACTTTTATTTAATACTCTTATTGCTCCAATTTTATTATATGATGGAGTATTTATACAAGGTAAAGCTAATGTGAGTTAAATGAATTGAGTTTTTGTGAAAATATTTTAGGTGTTAAAATGTCACAACGAATGAGAAAATATTTTAGGTGTTTAAATGTCAAAACAGAATGACATCATACATGATGAATTGAGAAGAGATCCTTTTAGAATACTTAAGAATTCTCTTTAGAATTACTTAATATTTGTTAAAAACTGTAGATTATAGCAGTTGAAAATTTAAAGTATTGTGTATGACATTTTGCATACAAAATTTATAGTAAACACAATAAAATTTTATGGCTAGGAAAGAATCAAAATACTTTCTGAAGTTGTGGTTTCCAAGATGTACGGATGCAGGAAAAATGGAGGTAATGTTCATGTGTTCGTACCTGTAGTGATGCAACATTTGAAAGATGCTCTAAATTGGAAGTCTAGGCTTGAATCGTCTAGGAGATCAAGGTTGTATTATACACATTGACAGTTTTCTTCAGATGTTGTATGATAGCTAGACAAATAAACAAACACAACTACTGGATACTCTTACAATATCCTGAACCTGTTTGGCTGTTCTACAATAGTTGTTATAGTGAAAGATGGAGAGATCGATAGTCTCAGACAAAACCACGAAAGGCAAATTTGAATAAATCTCAAAATCTTCCTTACTATTATATATGGCCCAATTCTGATATTTAAGCATATACAATAAGGAACACGCCTCTAATGGGTCATTTAAATCGTTTCACTAAGCTGTTTTAGAACAGGTATGACTACAAATGGAGAAATATAGAATAATTCACATTTAGCTAAAGGGTCCTTATAACAGTACTCTAAACATGAGACTTTACCTACTGTCTCCATTGTTATTGTATAGATTTATTCAAACCAGTGCAATACTTACGCTGCCCATCGATCAAGTCAATAATGAGAAAACTATATAGGTTCTGGGTGACCTCCACAAACATGTTACGAAACCATTTTCGCCGGTTGTTTATTGTGTTCAAGCATCACACCATCGTGCACAATAAGATTATTTGCGCTTGGATCAAGATCATCATTGATAGGAGTTTGATCGATTGTGGAAAATAAATAAACGGTGGACGATTTACTTCTCAACGACGGATGAATCCTTGCAGTAAAATAACGGAGTACAACATAATACGTTTTGATCGTCAGCTAACGGCGCAGTTATATACAACCGATCCCACGTTAACCATCTCAAAGCCATATTCAACAACAACTGAATTTTCCCTGACGCAGCGGGATCAATGATTAGCACGCGAACTGAGTTTGAAAACACGGAATTTCCAGTTCCATCGGAACTATGTTTGGTAAGTTTGGGCTTTGCCTGTGCGGAAAAGTCAATGACGGTAAATGTATCCTGGACTTTACCTTTTCTTCATGCCATGTTGAATGTCGATTGTTGTATATACTATCATGTCTTCATATTGTGTGCGATGCCGAACTGCAAATCCAAATGGAGTTCAAACAGCGCTAACCGGAACTTGTGTTCATTTTGGAGAAAGAAATTCATGTTAGTGAGGACATCTAGTTCCAGAACTGTGATGTTATTGCTGCCTTAGCAAAGCTACCTGGGACGCGGTGGAACAAATACCCTGGATACAATTACTGTGAGTCTGTTACACGGCTTAATATACAATTGATTCTAATAACCAACCAAAACCAGGCATGGGCAAATTGTTTTGGTGCCGCATGTGACCGAAATGACTTTGCTGACCAAACATCAAACGATATCCGTGCGCGCCAACGTGCAGGTAAAGATCTCATTAGTGATTTGAACGCAATTGCCCTACACTCTGAGAAAGAATCGCTACATGGATCATCAAAGGAGGTATGAAGGTAAAGATTGCACTTGGAGGTAAAATAGATTGATACAATGGCTTCTGAGCGGTTTTTATTGAAAATATACCACATTATTATATCCACATTATTATATGCTCATTTTTGTCTCCGTTAACTTTACATTGTCAGAAACGTACAGTATTTTACGATACTTAACACCTCGATATTCCACGCACGTTCACGAAAAATAGTATCGTGTAATAGGAACAAATCATGTTCGCACATAAAGTAGACGCTTTAGTTTTTTTAAAATTAGATTTGTTTGTGAACGAACTAAACAAGCTGTTTCGTTCACTTGAAAGTATAGATGATAAAGTTAACCACGCGGACAAGTTCACTGAGTCAGAAACGAAACTTTCAAACAAGCAAATGAATGAACGTGATATTCGCAATGTCAACAACAAACGTGAGAGAGGCAGTAATTGAAAATACCGTTCTGAACATTTAAATAGTTATTTAGGAGAATATTCATATCTTTTCGCAAATAGACTGGTTCAGACTATGATCAGTGCTCTCTAGGGTCTATAAAAATACAGCATAGAAAAGCATATTGAGGACTCGGGCTATCGCATATCTATTAGAGACGCACCATTTTACAAGTCTGTCAAAATACTAAATTCGAGAAAAAATGCAACTGAAGGTTTTGGTAGGAAACTAAGAACCACAGAGCCAATAAGCCAAGACGACGAAAAAGTATTATTTCCTGCTGGCTAAATGGACTGTCGCACAACAACTGCTTTTCAATTTTCCCTGTGTAACTATTTTGGTACAATGTTAGGCTAGCGATAGAAGACACACTCTGTACGATACAGCCCTTGCTGGGGTCCCTCCAACAGCGAGATGCAAGTAACAGAGCATAAACATGTTTTTTGTTTCTTTTAGCTGGTAATAAGAATGGTAATAAATATACTTACATTTATGCATCATGAATTTCCTCAAAATGTACTTTCTTGGTTAGTTCTTCAAGTCAGACCGATATGTCCTGCAAAACCTGATACACACCGAAACTGTACTGGAATTTCGGGTACATTTCCAGGTGAAAACCATTCTCTTTACTGTACTGAATTGACCCAATAATCCAGTCCATCATAATCCGAAAAGCAGAATTGAGTTGGATCAACATAGAAACAAAATCCATGCGCATTCATTTACAATATGACTCTAAATTTCAATTTTAAGTAGACCAAAAACGACGATTCTTTTTTAAACTACTGTCTAGTGCGCGACAAGGTTCAAAGGTCGTTGGGCGACGCTATGTGCGCATTAATATTGTTATTGTGTATTGATTAATCTACGGTTGTTTATTTATTTTCTAATACAGCATAAATTCAATTGCTTTGTTTCCTGTAGTGTATTTTGTATAATTAAGCTTTGGGTAGAATAAGAAAATGGGAATATAATAAAAAGGTTACTGCATTTGTATGGGAAAATATGAACTCGTTTTCTCAGATGGATCCGAAAAACACTCGTTCAGATTTTCCCCTTCAAATGCAGTGACTTATAAATCCTCGCCGTTATTGGAAAGACGAAGCTGGTGTTGAAACTTAGCAAACACGGCAAAGGTAACCCATGGGGTTTATCCAGCATAGCTGGCCAACATGCGAAGTGGCAAATTTACCTAACCGCACCAAGAAAGATATCCCGTGGATGGCTTTTGATGTGGGGACTGCCAACAAAGTTCATCAGGCTGATCTTTTGTTTCTTCTGCATGATCGTGTGCGGGGACGACCATACAATACACTTTAGCCATCTCAGATATTTCTAGCAAATACAAGGAAGCAGGGCCTCGAGTATCGAAAGTCAGTCTAGATAAAGAAATTCTCGGAGCTGTTGATGCGTTGTTAACACAACAACGAGTACGGATTCGTGTTGAATATGTTAATATAAATCGCGACCAGGCTATTTTGGATCGATTTAATGGTACACTTGATGAACGGTTATTTTGGACATCATAATGCACAGGAATCATCGATGAGGTATCGGATTCAGAGTGCGCTATCTAAGGAGCAAGCATTAAATAATGAAATCACATGAGCGATTGGATTAAAACTTGCTGATGAGAGCGTCCGAAAACTGTTACCGTTACTTATAAAATGATTCCACAACCACCGCTGTTACTCGGAAACAATTTTCCTTGGAATCTATATGCACTCAAGTGGTGACAAACTCAACTTGGTGCATCGGTATGCACATCTTCAATATCGACTTTTTTATTATCTAAAAGCAATGAATCCAGCATCAAAGGATCCAAGTGCAGCATCCTCGATGAGCCTTCGAAGCTTATCTCGCTCACAGTCTCTGACCAGGTCCTTCGCGAACTCCACATCGTTTTACCGAATACGGAATTATTCATGAGCTTGAAGAAGTCTTTCTCATACTCATTCGTGAGTTTTGTACGCAGATTCGTATTCATTTGTAAATATGGTGCCATCCAGTCCCGCTGGAGAAATGCAAGTACCCGATGTACTTTGCTTACACGTATTCCTAATAGCAAATACAACTGCAGTTTTGTATGTGGACAACATAGTTGTTTTTCGATCAACGATTCGGGCAAGATTGACTCATTCATTAAACCTTGATCCAGCTTCGTCCGGGATTGCACACTGATGAGGGGACAACCACTCACGTTGGCCGATAAATCAGCCCCACACCTGTCCTGACACTGACTGAAGATTTATCTTCAATCAGTATCATTACAGATGTTGCCCGATAAATCAGTCCCACACCTAAAATGTCACTGGCTGCATCATTACCAAGCTACGAAGATTGTTCTAATCCATGTATACGTTGTAACTGTTTGTGACAGCAATGTCATATCCATCGACACTTGGACTGTTGGCGCAAGCGTATCGATGCCTTTTCATTGAAATGTTGCACGAAGTGAGCGCTAAACAAAACAGATGCATATCAACATGAGTGAGTAGTTCAACTCCACCTTGGTTTTTGACAGCATCGCATCCCAGGCTAATGCACTGGGCGCGATACAATATTGGTGACTCAGCTCGCACGGGAATATATGCTGGTATTGTAATATAACTCGATCAGCAGATTGGCTGTAAGAGGAAAATGTGCACTTCAGCTAACACGCATCTGTCGAGAGTCCATCCTGATCTTATGACGGTCTAGTTTACCAACGTCTCGAGAATCTATTCAAATTCTTTGTCGATTTCATCGTCAATAGCCTCTGTTTCTTTAAGGATTAAGATTATAAATGGACCATCGTGAAACAAAGAGTTTGTGATTTTTAATCCATTATTGCCATGGTAACGTGGCTTACTCAAATGCACATAGAATACAGTATATCCTTTAACTCGTAATGTGGCTGTGTGCTGTAAGGTCGATACGATTCCTGGACGCGTCTTTGAAAACGTTTAACCAGATCTTTATGAGGGAAGGATTCGATCGCAATAATTGCCTGGTAATTTTGTAAATCATCACACGTTTATGTCACTCAAACTCGGATGATTGTAATTGTCGTGCTTTCGCGTCAGCCTCTTTAGCAATGGTATGTGTGATACGGAAAGAACGCTCTTGGTCGTCATCGACCACCAATACTATTTCAGTCCGCTTGGTCTGTGTAGGAATGTTGCTGTAATACCCTACTGCTATTTCACGAAGTTGCTGTACAGTTAACCGTGTCTTGTCTGTACTAAGTGATAATATGACAGTATGTCAGCTTTTCTCATGCCGTTTTGTATTAGTATCAGACGCTCTCGCGCGATTTGCCTTACCAGAATCACAGCTGACATGCTTATATATTGGAAGACGATGTCCACATCATTGTCAGCAACAAGATCAACATATGTTTATGACTTTCAGTGAATGCTTGAACATGAAGTGAAGAGTTTTTTTGGGGGGATGGGTGGGGGTAGAAATAATATAACTATTACTTTTAGTCTAAGATAGCAAGCAATAGTTCTTGTTAATCAGTTTGTGAATGGAGGCAATAATAACGTCTTACTTTGCAAAGTAATATGTATCGTATCCCTGTTTGTGCTTTTGAGCCTGGACTGGAAATTCATGCCAAAACGTTTCTAGAATAAAATGGCCCAAAGAGCGAGAAGTTTAATGCCAGATGCTTGAAGATCACACTCATTTATTTCTTTAACCAACGTGTTTATATGATGCATGGTAATGTACAAATGTACACAATATAATGATTGCCTAATTAAGTGTCTTATATCTGTCTTTAATTTCAGGATGTAACAGGATTATTTAGGAAGTGTCCATTCCTCCTGCTGTCTGAGGAAGTGAAGCATGTGATGAATTTCTGATTTATCCCTCACCACACAAACATCTGTCTACGCTCACAAATGTGCAAACGATGCATGCTAATATTCATCTATGTATCCACTAGTAGATTAATACAAAATTAATGCTGATGCTCACAAAATGTACATTATTTTATTTTGTGTCTTCAAACATTCAAAACGATCACCTAAATTCAAACATATTTTAGGAGGTGTAAGACTTTGAAAGTGGTCACTCAATGGCAAAAAGGTGATAGTAATTGATCCTGAAGATAAATTAAATAAGTTATTTTAATTAATACTTGATTAATGGTTGCCAGTATCTTCAGACTGTGAAAAAGAAAGCGACTGGCCTTGCCAAAGTAGCTTTCACTGGTAGACATAAGAACTATATGGGTAATTATGAAGAACTACAACTCTGTAAATCTATAATTTTTGAGACTATACACGTTTTGTGGGGTCTTTTTTCTCTTTTTTTCAGTTTATGTGATTGTGTTGGTTGTGGAGTTTCTTTAATTTTCTTATTATTGAATCAGAATCACAGCGGTGCCAAGGTTGGGAGTTTTGAATCACCGTTCACATATCTTCATACAAAGAGGATGATTAATATACCGTTTGATAGTTACAGTATTTCATGTGTCACAGTACTTGATGTGCCACAATATTTGATGTGACATAATTATTAAGTGCATATACAGTTTGATAGCTCCAGTATTTGATGTGTCACAGTACTTGATGTGTCACAATATTTGATGTGACACAATGATTAAGTGCATATACAGTTTGATAGTTATAGTATTTGATGTGTCACAGTATTTCATGTGTCATAATGATTAAGTACATATACAGTTTGATAGTGACAGTATTTGATGTGTAACAGTATTTGATGCGTCACAGTATTTGATGTGTCATAGTGAATAAGTACACACATAGTTTTATAGTTACAGTATTTTATGTGTCACAGTATTTGATGTGTCATAGTGAATAAGTACATATACAGTTTGATAGTTACAGTATTGGTTGTGTCATAATGATTAAGTACATATACAGTTATATAGTTAAAGTATTTGATCTGTCATAATGATTAAGTACATATTGTTATGTATATTTAATTTAATTCGTTTGTTAATTTTTAATTTTTTTAATTTTTTAAAATTTTTATTATATGCTGTGGGTAATGAAACTTTGTATCTAGTTGCTGACATTGTTCCAAAATCAGTGACAGGTTTGGTATACAATTTTTTAAAAAATTTTTAATCTTTCTCAGAGGAAGAATCATTAAGTTGAGTCAAGGTCATACATGGACTACGTGATATTTATCATGTGCCAATTAGTGACAAACTTCTATTTTTTTAGAAGAACGAAATTTTGACCCTCATCCGGGTATCTGTTTTGCGTCTTATTTAGTCGTATAACTGATGTTTTGATAAAGGTTTGTCAGTTGGACTTAAAACACTTGACACGTTCACTTGTATTGTGTTGTGACCAGTTTGGACTGAATTTTCATTTTCTTCAAATTATTGATTTCAAGTGATTATCTTCTCCGGAAATACAAAAGTGCTCTGACATAATTCTTGAATAAAGACAGTCATTGGAATTTATACTGAATTCAAACCTGGAATAATATTTCTGTGATTCAACAAGAGACTGTTGACACATCAGTACGATGCAGACTATAACAGACACGTCATCGCCTTCAATTTCGGATCTCTTTGGGACTTGAACTGAGCTTTATTAGGGATTTTTATTACAAGGACTTGTGTCTTTAATTCTATTTTATTTTTTAAATTTTATAAGATTGTTGTCTTCTCTCTTTTCTGTTACTATTTTAAGAGCATGGACTCGTAACCGAAAATTGTGGGCTCGTCCGGGATACGAATTTTGCTAAAATATTTCAGAAAACTTTGTTTTTGAAATTTAAATTCCCCTAGTCTCGGAATTTTTAAATTCCAAGTATTATTTCACATTTTAGAAATCTTTAGTGAAATCAGGAAGATTTTTATTTTTACAATATCATCTAAAGTAGAGAATGTTTGTAATTTTACCCAGGAGTGGTTGGAAATTTTGAAAATGGAATCACAGCCAGAAAAAGGTGGAAATAGACTTAAGACAGGTTCAGTTTCAGGTAGAAATGATGAAGATGCAAAAAAGAGAGTGAAGAGAGAGAAAGACAATGGCAGAAGGAAAGAGAGGAAAGACAAGTGCAATTTGAGAAAGAAAAACAAGATAGGCTAATGCAAAGAGAAAAGGAAAAATATAGAATTTCAGATAAGGTTAAGAGAATTAGAGCTGGCAAATGAAAAACTCTCCCCCACTTTTGATGTTTTAAGAAATGTCAAGTTAGTACCGCCTTTTCTGGAAAAATAAGTAGATCAATAGTTTGTTCATTTTAAGAAAATTGCTGAAATTTTGAAGTGGCCGAGAGAGTACTAGGCTCTATTATTATAATGTGTACTTACTGGAAAACCCGTGAAATTTACATTTCACTGTCACTACAGCAGAATGCTGATTATGATGTTGTTAAGGACTATATCTTAAAGGGTTATGAGTTAGTTCCTGAGGCTTATCGGCATAAATTCAGGAACTATAAAACAAGAAGCTGGACAAACACATGTCGAATTTGCAAGAGAAAAAGAGCAGTTATTTGATAGGTGGAGCTTAGCCAAGAAAGTTTATCAAAATTACGAAAATCTAAGACAACTCGTATTACTTGAAGAGTTCAAAAACTGTATCCATAGTGACATTAAGACTTATCTTGATGAGCATATTGTCGAAACCTTGGAAAATGCTGCTCTTACTGCTGACTAGTATTCCTTAGCTCATAAAGTTTCTTCTACAAGTAAGTCTTCCACTCAGCAGTCGTCTGGTAAAAATGTATTTCAGCTAATACCAGCTCTTCTAAATTTCAATCTGGCACAACATTTAGAAATCAAGTTTTTGATAAGCTTGATCAGAAACCCTTATCTCTTAAAACGTGTACCTATTGCAAGAAGCAAGGACACGTTATTTCTGATTGCTTCAAATTGAAAAAAGCATCAGAATCAAGACAGACCTATTCCAAATGCTCTTATTTCAAAGAAGTCATGGTCACGGTCATGTATTGAAAACAATACATTTAGTTTGGTCCAGAAAACCCCAGTCTGATTTAATTATGGGGAATTATGAACCATTCATGTCGAAGGGTTCTATATCACTCTTGGGTGATTCAGCCAATCCCATCCCTATTAAATTATTAAGGGACACGGGAGCTTCTCAGAGTCTTTTATTATCAGGTACTTTGCCTTTTCTGAGAAGTCTTCTTCTAATGACAGTGTTCTCATTCAGGGAGTAGAGTGCGGCTTTGTTAATGTTCATCTTTATTGTGTAAATTTGTCATCAGACTCAGTCTCAGGACCCGTAACAGTCGGAAAAGTGTCCACTTTACCCGTTGAGGGCATTCATTTATTACTAGGCAATGACCTGGCTAGAGATAAGGTTGTGGTTAATCCACTTGTAACTGACAAGCTTTGTTTGCATCGGAAAGTCAATCATACTGAAAAAAGAATACCCTGATGTATGCCCAACTTGTGCAGTTACTAGAGCTATGGCAAAGAAAGCCCTTGAGAATGATGTTGATCAGGAAAGTATTCCTTTAGCTGACACATGTATTGGTCAGGCTTTTGATGAGGTCACTTTCACTGCTTGTTTGGATCAATCAAAAGGTATTGATCACAGTGTTTCTCTTTAAAGTACTTATTCTCTTTAATCTAATCAGGGTGACAAACGACAGTCACTTATCCTGTTTGTTGCAAAGGGCCATTAATGAAACTGAAGCCACTGAAGTACCTGTTTCTTCTTTCATTAAAAATGGGATTCTTATGAGAAAATGGAGACCTCCCGAGGAACCTGCTGGTGACGAGTGGTCAGTGAACTATCAAATTGTAGTTCCAAAATCGTACAGACAGGAACTTCTTAGTCTGGCCCATGAAACTCCTTTGTCTGGTCATTTAAGGATTAATACGACTTATCACAAGATCTTGACTCACTTTTATTGGCCAAAAATTAAAAGTGATGTTTGTAAATACTGCAGATCTTGTCATACTTGTCAAATGGTAGGAAAATCCAATCAGAAGATACCTAAGGTTCATCTACAACCTATTCCTGCATTTGACGAACCATTTAGCAGAATAATGATAGATTGTGTTGGTCCCTTACCTAAGACCAAGTCAGGTAACCAATACTTGTTGACCATTATGTGTACGTCAACAAGATTCCCAGAGGCAATTCCTTTGAGGAATATTAAAACTAAAACAATAATAAAAGCTTTGAGAAAGTTTTGTACTCAATTTGGCCTCCCCAAATCTGTCCAGTCTGATCAAGGGTCACATTTTATGTCTGGAATATTTCAGCGAGTTATGTACGAAATAGGCATCCAACAATTCAAATCTTCTATCACCCTGAGAGCCAAGGGGCTTTAGAAAAATTTCATCAAACTTTAAAAAATATGATTCGGTCATATTGTTTTGATATGGGTAAAGATTGGGATGAAGGCGTTCACTTACTATTGCTTGCTCTTCGGGAATCAGTTCAATAATCTATAGGATTCAGTCCCTTTGAACTGGTTTTTGGACATACTGTGCGTGGACCATCGAAGTTGTTAAAAGAGAAACTTCTTTCTAATGATAATACCGAAATCAATCTTCTCGATTACGTTTCCAAATCTAAGTATAAGTCGTCAAAGGCTTGTGAGGTTGCAAGAGCTAGTCTGCACTCTACTCAGTCAAAAATGAAATTAAGGTATTATAAAAATACAAAGGAAATGAGTTTTCAGCCTGGTGATAGAGTTCTGGCTCTCTTTCCCATACCACAAAAAAAATCCTCTTCAGGCCAAGTATTATGGTCCTTACACAGTTGAAAAGAAAGTAAATGATTTAAATTATATCATAAATACTCCTGGGAGGCGAAAACAAAAACAACTTTGCCACATAAATATGGTAAAGGAGTATGTTGTGAGAGATAGCCATGTTAATCATGAATTTAATTTAGTTGTTCCTTCCCACTCATTGAGGATTTAAGCGAAGGAATGCAATCGGACTCTATTGATTTTGGAGTAACAAATCTTCGGAAATCAGAAATTATGAATAATCTGGACCAGGAATTTTTACATCTGCAACAACAAGAAAGGAATGAACTTAAACAGTTATTACTTGGATATGAGCACTTATTTCCAGATGTTCCTACAAGAATAAACCAAATCTACCATGACGTTGAAATTGTAAATTCAACATCTGTAAAACAACACCCGAACAGGATGAACCCTCTCAAACAGGAATACTTGAAAAAAGAAATTCAGTATTTGCTGGAAAATGATTTCATAGAACCGGGTAAAAGTGACTGGAGGTCACCATGTATATTTGTCCCAAAACTAGATAAAACTTTCCGCATGTGCACTGATTATAGAAAGGTGAACAGTGTGACTAAAAGAGATTCATTTCCATTACCAAGAATCGATGACTGCACTGATAAAATTTGAAATGCCAAGTATGTCACCAAATTTGACATTCTGAAAGGATTTTGGCAAATTCCACTGACGGAAAGGGGAAAGGAAATTTCGGCATTCGTGTCTCCAGATGGACTTTATAAATATAAAGTATTTCCGTTTGGGATGAAAGGTTCACCAAGTTCTTTTCAACGTTTAATGAACATGATTACATTTGGTCTAGATAACTGTGATGCTTACATCAATGATGTCATCATCTACAACGTCCCTTGGAAAGAACATTTAGCGAAAATTCGGAAATTCTTTGACAGACTCACTGATGCAAGTTTGACCATTAATTTATCCAAAAGTGAGTTTTGCCGTGCTTGTGGAATATTTCTAGGACACATCGTTGGACATGGACAAGTTAAACCTATAGATGCTAAGGTCAAGGCTATCTCTAAATTCCCTGTGCCTATCAGCAAAAAGCAACTGATGAGATTTTGGAGTATGGCTGGATACTATCGGAAATTTTGTTCCAATTTTTCCATAATTGCTGAACCCCTGAGAAATTTATTGAGCAAGAAGACCAAGTTTCATTGGTCTAAAAAATGTCAGGAGGCTTTTGATAAGTTAAAAGCCATACTTAAGAGTGCACCAGTTCTTACAGCTCCAAATTTCAGTCAATTATTTAAACTGTCTGTTGATGCAAGTGATGTTGGGGTTGGAGCAGTATTGATTCAAGAAGATAAAAATGGTGTTGATCATCCAGTGTGCTATGTTTCTAAGAAATTAAATAAGTACCATAGAAATTATTCCACAATCGAGAAGGAATGTTTGGCATTGATATTGGCATTACAACACTTTGAAGTTTACCTTAGTTCAGCTCCTTCTCTGATTATTGTGTTTAGTGATCACAACCCCCTTACTTTCATTGGCAAAATGATAAACAAAATTCAGAGATTATTAAGGTGGAGTTTGTTGTTACAGAATTATAATACTGACATCAGGCACATCAAGGGAAAAGACAATTTAATAGCAGATGCACTTTCACGTGTATACAAATATATTGTTTCATGTATACTTTGTGTCATTCATAAGATTTCATCTTATGCTTTTTTTACTACATGCATATTTAATTTATAGGAAAAAGAAAGCTTTATTGTATAAATCTTTCTTTTTCTTTATGAGGGGAAGTGTTATATATATTTTATTTAATCTGTTTGTTAGTTTAAAATTTTTTAAATTTTTTAGATTTTTATTATATGCTGTGGGTAATGAAACATTGTATCTAGTTGCTGACATTGTTCCAAAATCAGTGACAGGTTTGGTAAACACCTTTTTTAATTTTTTTTTATCTTTCTCAGAGGAAGAATCATTAAGTTGAGTGAAGGTCATACCTGGACTACGTGATATTTATAATGTGTCAATTGGTAACAAACTTCTATTTCTTTAGAAGAACGAAATTTTGACCCTCATCCGAGTATCTGTTTTGCGTCTTAATTAGTCGTATAACTGATGTTTTGATAAAGGTTTGTCAGTTGGGCTTAAAACACTTGACACGTTCAGTTGTATATGTTGTGACCAGTTTGGACTGAATTTTTATTTTTTTCAAATTATTGATTTCAAGCGATTATTTTCTCTGGAAATACAAAAGTGCTCTGACATAATTCTTGAATAAAGACAGTCATTGGAATTTATACTGAATTCAAACCTGGAATAATATTTCTGTGATTCAACAAGAGACTGTTGACACATCAGTACGATGCAGACCATAACAGACACGTCATCGCCTTCAATTTCGGATCTCCTTGGGACTTGAACTGAGTTTTATTCAGGATTTTAATTACTAGGACTTATGTCTTTAATTCTTGGATTACTTTTGAATTTAATTCTCAAAACCGTAAGTTCTATTTTTTTTTTCTCATTTTCCACTTTGTATTCTAGGGAAATAAATTATTTGTTAAATTTTACAAAGTTTGTTGTCTTCACTCTTTTCTGTTACTTATTTTCAGAGCATGGACTCGTAGCACATATACAGTCACTGTGCTAGAAAATGTCTTGGTCTCTATCATATGTTGACAGGTTTTTCATCTTTTATCACCACAGGAACCAGAAGACCTACTAAAATATGGAGAGAAGGAAAAGGCTGATAGGATACCATTTATCCTGACCTACCATTCAGACAACCCCAAAGTAGGTAAAATCATCGCGAAACACTGGCCCATCGTGGAATCGTCGGACGCACTAAAGTTAATCCTTCCGAACAAACCTGTAGTAGCTTATCGGAAACCAAAAATCCTCAAGGACATCCTAGTCAGGGCGAAGCTAACGCCAATCAGTAGCTAAGACCACCCTAGTCAATCTGGCTCCTGTGGCGATAAAAGATGAAAAACCTGTCAACATATGATAGAGACCAGGACATTTTCTAGCACAGTGACTAGAGAAAAACTAAACATACATGGTCCAAACAAAACGTGTAAAACTGAGAATGTAATTTATCTCATCACATGTAAGATCTGTAGCCTTCAGTATGTCAGAGAAACTGAAAAGCTACACAAAAGGATCAACCTTCTTAGATCTAATTGGATGACAAAGAATCTGTACAGAAGCCCGGTCGCAGAACACTTCTCCTCCCCTGGCCACACTTTCACTGATATAATACATACTGCAATTGCTAACAACCCCAACTGGAGTTCTGAAACCAGGAAGGAAAAGGAATCTTACTGGATACGCCGCCTTAGAATATTGAAACCAAGCGGTTTAAACCAAGAAGACTAGAAAAAGACAGCCATGTACAAAAAAAAAAACTATCTTTTGCAGCAGACACATTTTACTTTTGAAAACTTCTCTAAATTTGCTTAATAGACTACAATTACTATTATAACAATGAAATATCCGGGATGTAATTTGCGCTTACATAAATGTACACAAAATCCTAGATATCGTTATGGCTCATCGTTTTCTAGGTTAATACAAATAATTTCCAGCATCCGCAACAAGTTGATATAAACTAATTGAAACATAATACATTTGGAGGTTTAATTCCTATATAAACATCCATGTAAAGTTTTCCAAAAACTACAGTTCTTCTGATTTATTTGTTTGTCTTGTCAATGTTTTGTATATGCCTTTGAAAAGACTCATTAAAAGTCGAAAGCGCTCAGGCTAGTTAGATACTAGTTTTGCACAGTTCGTTGTCAGTTTATTGCATTTATCTTAATCAATCCCTGACATACGTGATCCCTTGCTGGATCCAGTGCACTTGAAAGGACTGTTATTCGCCATATGATTTGTATTATATATATATATATATATATATATATATATATATATATATATATATAAGTATATATATATATATATATATATATATATATATATATATATATAAAATTCATCAATGTCATTCCGGCAACTACAGCGACGCTGTTGGTGCCAAGTTGTATCGGCATTCGTCGTTCCCTTGGGAATACCAGCTGCGTGGAGAGCTAAGATCTGCTGCATGGGCAGCAACTGATTCTCCATACTACCCTGCCCAGGCTTCGTAGCTCCACTAGAGAGGACACCCAGCGGCGTCGTGAGGAGCTGCCACAACACGGGAAGCAGCAGTTTACCGGTTCTAACCAATAGCTCGATTGGTGTAGAGCTTGGAGCCAGGGGTTGCTTCCGACGGTGGGAAAGACCGCCAAGTCTCATTGGACAGCTACCGTCCGCCTTAAGCTGGACAGACCCGAGTTAGTAAGGAGCTGTCCCGCCATGGCCTGCCTGCTTCACTGGGTGCATGGAGCTTAGAGAACCATCTCCACAAGCAGGCCACAAACCCCGCACCAGGCAAGACTCAAAGAAGGAAAAAGAAGACTCCAGCTCTTCGTTTCGCAAGCTGGAACGTCAGGACCATGTGTCCTGGACTCACCGCTGACCTGCAGCAGATCGACGACGCACGGAAGACTGCCGTCATTGAAAAAGAACTGTCCCGACTGAACGTCGACATTGCTTGCCTTCAGGAGACCTGACTGGCCGACAGCGGCACAATCAGGGAAGCCAACTGCACCTTCTTTTGGCAAGGAAAGTCCTCGGATGAACCTAGACAGCATGGTGTGGGCTTCTCTGTAAAGAACACGCTCGTCGCCTTCATTGAATCCTCCGTCATCTGTCAGTGAGGGGATCCTTGCCCTACGGCTGTCAACATCCTCAGGCCCAGTCAACATCTTGAGCGTGTACGCCCCAACCCTCTGCTCCACCCTAGAGGAGAAAGACCGGTTCTACGAGGATCTGGATCAAGCAATATCCAGTATCCCCAACACTGAAGTCCTCTACCTTCTAGGAGACTTAAATGATAGAGTGGGAGGTGACCACGAGACCTTGCCCACCTGTCTCTGCTCTCATGGAAGGGGCAGGATCAACGAGAACGGGTAGCTACTGCTGGAGATGTGCTGCTCCCACAGCCTATGTGTGACCAACACCTTCTTCAAATGCAAGGAAATCTACCAGGTGTCATGGAGACACTCACGCTCCCGCCACTGGCACCAGCTAGATCTCGTCATCACCAGGCGAGCGTAACTGGCCAGTATCCTCCTCACCCGCATCTACCATAGCACCGACTGCGACACGGACCACTCCCTTGTGGCCAGCAAGGTGCGAATAATACCCAAGAAGCTGCACCACGCCAAGAAGAAGGGTCGCCCACGCATCAACACCTGCTGTGCAAGCAACCCAGAGAAGACACAGCAGTTCATCAGCAAACTGCAGAAGGCTGTCACTAAAGAGACACCTGATGACACCATCGACTCCAAGTGGTACAATCTCCGAGACGCTGTTTACAATTCAGCCATTACTGCCTACGGGAAGAATGAGCGCAAAAATGCCGACTGGAATGAGGCCAACTGGGAGGAGATGGAGCCCGTGACTGAGGCGAAGAGGAAAGCCCTCCTGGCTTACAAGGCTGCGCCTAGCCCTAGTACACTGCAAGCCCTCAGGACTGCCAGGAACAACGCCCAGGGGACCGCCCGCCACTGCACCAACACCTACTGGCTGAACCTCTGCACCAGTATACAGACAGCTGCCGACACCGGGGATGCAAGAGGCATGTACGAGGGTATCAAGAAGTCGACAGGCCCCCCAACCTCCAAGACCGCCCCCTCCCCCTCAAGTCCAAGACTGGCGAAGTCATCACAGACCAGGGGAAACAGCTGCTGCGCTGGGTTGAGCACTATCTCGAGCGGTATGCAACCCAAAAGGTCGTCACCGACACCGCCCTGAATGCCATCCCAGACCTGCCAGTCATGGAGGAACTAGACACACCGCCCACCCTGGAAGAGATCAGAAAAACCATCGACTGCCTCGCTTGTAGAACGGCCACTGGGAGCGACGGCATCCCACCTGAAGCCCTCAAGAGCGGGAAACCAGCACTACTCCAGCCCTTGCACGAACTCCTCTGCCTCTGATGGGAACAAGGACACGTCCCCCAGGACATGCGAGACGCCAACATCGTCACTTTGTACAAGAGCAAAGGAGACCATAGCGACTGCAACAACTACCTGGGCATCTCCCTCCTCAGCATCGTCGGAAAGGCTTTTGCCCGTGTCGCCCTGGTGCGCTTGCAGACCCTAGCCTCCCGCGTCTACCCAGAATCCCAGTGTGTCTTCCGAGCCGGCCGGTCAACTGTAGACATGATCTTCTCACTACGCCAGCTGCAGGAGAAGTGTCGTGAGCAGCAAATGCCCCTCTACATCGCCTTCATAAACCAGACGAAAGCGTTTGACCTGGTCAGCCGGAGAAGACTCTTCAGGCTCCTGGAGAAGATCGGCTGCCCCCCACGACTGCTTGCTGTCGCCAAGTCGTTCCACGAGAATATGCACAGCACAGTGTGCTTCAACGGCGCAACATCGGAGGCCTTCCCAGTCAGCAGTGGAGGGAAGCAGGGCTGCGTTTTTGCGCCGACGCTCTTTGCCATCTTCTTCTCCATGCTCCTCCAGTACGCCTTCAAGGACTGCAGCGATGGAGTGTACATCCACACCAGGGCTAACGGCAAGCTGTTCAACATCGCTCATCTCCGTGCAAAGACTAAAGTCACAGAGGTTCTTATCCGTGAATTGCTCTTCGCCGACGATGCAGCCTTGACATCATACACAGATGGACTGCAGCAGCTGGTATGTCGTCTCTCCCACGCCTGCAAGGAGTTTGGACTGACCATCAGTTTTAAGAAGACGAACGTCATGGCGCAGGATGCAGACTCCCCTCCCACCATCGCCATCGATGGGTACAACCTCGAATTTGTTGAGAATTACACATACCTTGGGTCCACCATATCCAGCTCGCTCTACATTGATGTTGAGGTAAACGGCAGGATTGCCAAGGCAGCAGCAGTTATGGCCAGACTGAACCAGAGGGTCTGAAACAATCCAAACCTCACTGAGAAGACCAAACTACGCGTCTACCAGGCCTGCGTGCTCAACATATTCCTCTACAGCAGCGAGGCGTGAACCACCTACGCGAGCCACGAAAGGGAACTCAACAGCTTCCACCTGAGATGCCTGCGGCGCATTCTGCGCATCCAGTGGCAGAACAAAGTACTCAACACAGAGGTTTTGGAACGCTCCATTATGAACAGCATGTTCTCCATTCTCAGCGAGAGGCGCCTTCGCTGGCTCGGCCACGTCAAGAGAATGGACCCAGGCCGTATTCCCAAGGACCTGCTATACGGCGAGCTAGCAGAAGACGCATGACTGACTGGACGGCCACGTCTGCGTTACAAAGATGTCTGCAAGAAGGACATGAAGACGGCCAACATCAACGTCAACGACTGGGAGAGCTGTGCTGACGACCGCTCCGCCTGGCTCGTTGTTGTCAGACAGGGCGTTCAGAAAGCCAAGGAAGCGAGAAACACATACCTCGCTACAAAGAGAGCCAGGAGGAAGGCGAAACAACAACAGCCTCAACAAGCATCAACGTTCACCTGCAGTAAGTGCAACAGAGACTGTCACTCTAGGGTCGGACTCTTCAGCCACTCGCTAAGATGCAAACAGGACACCCAACCGGAAGCTACACCATCGTCTCCCGAAGACGGACGGATGCCGACGACGATATAATTCATAATCTTTTAGAATTGTGACCCAAAAATATACTTTTGACGGAAATTTAACAGTGCTGAATATTGTAGCTTCACAAAACTCAGTGAACACAAATTATAATCATAACCACTAGTTTCTCGCCCATTCACGTACGCGAACGGTTTCTGGAAAAGGTTCTACTTGGACTGTTGCAAAACCACGTAACCAATAAGACCCTGTCCATAACAGAAGTAATACTGTACCCTGCTATAATTGCTTACCAATTAAGGAGAAGCCAGATATATAAGATCGGATAAGTGGCCAATAAAACATATCATTATCCTTAGCTTGCGCAAGTATTCTACATTTGCATATAAACTATTACATGTGCCACTGATTATTTTGATGTTGCAGACAAATTTGCATGTACAGTGCTGATGCCATTTGTAGCCATAATGATGGAGCTAACTCGCGATGCCTTGAAAACACATTAAAGATCTGTTTCCCTTGACACTGACTGACCTGTAATTTTTTATATAATTTTTGACATACTTCTGTCTGGTTTAGTCAATTTTATAATTTGCCAAATGCTCAAGTCTAATTCATTTGGTCACTTTTACAGTAATACGGTATACATATTTAGCTGCTGCTGCTGTTATTGTGGTTTTGTGGTGAGTCATTACTTTAATATTTATTAAGAACCAAATGATATGACGATCCTTATATGGTTGCTGTTTAATAATGTTACTTTCAATAAATGACTAATTGGACTGGAACTAGCTAACGGTTAACTTGTTACGGGGCTGTAGTTCACTGCCTATTAATGTAAGATATTTATACTAAAAATCATAATGTGTTATCATCCTTGGATCTGGAATACATTTCTGTCTGTAAACAAATACTAAACCCTATCCGTCTCCATTAAATCACGTCAATCAGGGTGGTGTTAGTAATCGCGAGCACAGTGCTGTATAGGTAGTATATCTTTCCAACCATTTTTAGATCGACTCTCTCTCTCTCTCTCTCTCTCTCTCTCTCTCTCTCTCTCTGTTGTGGCTTGTTGTTGTTGTTGTTGTTGTGGGGCTTAACGCCATTTTTCAGCACACGATAGGCTATACATGGCGGCCAGTATTAATGGTGGAGGAAGAAACCGGGAAATCCCAGGAAAGAACCACTGACCCACGAGAAGCTACTGGCAAGCTTTCTCACATATCCACATTCGCCGAATCCTAGACTCGAACCCACGCAGACAGAGGTGAGATGGCAGTGATCCGTAATGGAGAGCGCTTTAGACCACTCGGCCACTAGGGACCCCCCTGTTGTGGCTTGAATATCTCCACAAATGGGATGATGATGATGGTGGAGATAGTAGTAGTTGTAGTAGTAGTGTCTGTAAGGAACGATGCTGGTGGCAAACAGATGCTGCTGCTGCTGCTGATGATGATGATGGTGATGATACTTCTTTAATGGAAGTTGTGGTGATTTAGATCGTGGTTTGAAGATCATGAGATGAATTTTTATAATTGTCTGCTCATTTTTCTCCGTATGATAGTTTCGGCCATGTTCGCATTAAAAGAATTTCATGAGGTTATTTTGAAATTACTTGACTTCAACAAACATTACTACTAATATCTTCGTTTACACCTCCGTTAACATCTAACAACGCATTGCGAAGCTTTTAATTTCAAAGTTAAGTGTAGATTCCAGTCTAAGTTGTGTGCTTGATAAGGTGACAGTCATGGGCAGATCTGGTGCGCGCTCGAGCGTAAAACAACCGGAACGTTTCCTACAGTAAATTTTATATACAGTTAGATGGGTAAAAGTATCGCTGGACACACTTAAAATGCGGCTTTTTGAGGGCTCGTCCCCCTAGTTTCCATCCCAAAGACACCCCCCCCATCGCCTTGTTTAGCCCTCCTGACCCACATTATATATGGATCTGCCACTGACAGTTAATCACTTTACTAAGGGCAAAGTTTGCGATAAATATGAATAAACCATTCCTCAGAAATCTCTACTTTTTGCTATAACCTTTTATATATGCATAAGAAATAAATTTAGACAATTATTTTAAAAACGGTTAAAGGTTTTGCGGCCATAATCATAAGTGATTTTACATTTAGAAATGCTTTCTTTAATCCCATTAAAATTGGCACATTCAGTTAAAATTGATATTCTTTTTTAAAAGGACCTCATATTATTTATGTTCAGACGCCTTTTGCCTGTGGAGAGTTGGTGACTACAAATATTAATTCAAAACATGCCTACATATCAGATATGTTTCGTCAGCTATAGATTTGTTTAATTCATGAATGACGGCTGTTCGGTAATGGACAGCTTTGATAACTTAGCTCCATGCATTTCCTTTAAAGTGGATGGGAAAATGACGGTATATTCTAGATGCAGTATAATTATATTATGTTTTCAACTATGTTTATTCCTACGCCAAGTAAGGACTAATTAAACGAAGGTTAATATTAAATAATTGTAATTTTTAAACAAAAATAAATAAAAATGTTCGAACCTTAATCGATAAGGCAGGAATACTTAGAACAAAGTATTTTAACTCCTTTAGAGTTCCTATATGTAGGGTTGAAATAACTAGACTATCAGTAACTTAATAAACATCACCATGACTTTCAGGACAAAAGTATTGATACGTAAAATATTAAAATGACTCCAAGTACAGCCTTGACAAACATTAACAAACGTCGTTCGTAGCGGTGATTCAGTTGCAAATTAGCCAAAGCTATCCACGGTCTCCTATCATATTTAGAAGGTGAAGGGTTTTATGTTGTAAGCGACATGATTACTTTATCGAAAGTTCAATATGGTTGTTGTAGCCAGAGTCAAAGCAGAACTCAATGCACACCTTGTACACCAAAGCGGTTGACAACTACATCATTGGGAGATGCAAAAGTACTTTCTTTACATAATATATCGTCACAGTGTGAGTGCGTGTGCCTATGACTAAAGAACTAAACAAAACTATTCGCTTTTTGAGGGTCGAACTATTCTTGCTTAAAGAGACCCAGTCACATATAGTGTCTGTCATAGATAATAGATTTAAACAATTGAATCAATCTGAAGCAGTCGATCAACAAATGTTGTTTTGTTTTGAGAAGGCTGAAACAAAGATCAGTAATTGTCAGGTACAAACAATTAGTGTACAGCTCCCAGTTTTAGCGAATAGCTTAAACAAAGATGTTACTGTTAGAGAGCAGCCCACATCCAAGCATGATTCAAATGCGAAAATCTTGAACAAAGATGTTACTGCTTGAGAACAGTTTACTATCCATTGTACTAGGTCTACGGTTTCTAGAGGTAACAGTATTATCGGTAATGATAGTGCGACTTCGACTAATAGATCAAGTACCTCGCAAGGGTCACAAAGTTCAGTTACAATTGAATCGAAGCATTATTCAATTGTGAACAATATACAGCATTGTAATAACATATCATCAAAGTCGTACTGCCAATCAGTCGCTGATCAGTGCAACAATGGGACAAATCAACATGTTATAGAAATAGTTTCTGAGACAGACCGCTCCCTCAGTATAGTATCTAATAATGTTTTCAATGATTCAGTTAGGAAGGTGCCCAGTTTTGCCAATTGTTGGTTAAGTAGCAATAATGTAGAAGGTTGCTCAAGTATTCCTGTCAGAATCATAAATTGGGTAATTCACGAGGTCGAAACCACAAGGAAATGCAGATTGAAGCTGGTGGCAAGGACTGTAAGGATCCTGAATTTGAATTTGCCAATAGTGATAATGATGGCTTCATTGGAGTATCAAGAACTCAAACCAAATAATTCTTCGTAGGTAATATTTATCCATCAGTAGGCAAACATACAGTTTCAAATTTCTTGGTCATCGGTGATTTGAACGTCCAGGCTCCATATCTGCTAGAATAAATTTAAAATACTCTTCAGATCTAGGGAAATTTCTAGAAAAGTCATTTTGGTCAAAAGCGGTTTATTGCTGACATTGGTTAACTAATAAGCAGTGGAGCAATGATGGTTATTACCGGGAAGAATCCTGCACTCATGCCTATTCCCTGTTATCTACTTGTTTGTTGGTCTCTTTCAAGCATACACATGGTTGAGTTTGATCTAAATTTGCTTTCTTGGAATGTCACATACATTATGTCAAGTGTTTCTTTTATCTTAGGTACTATCAGAACACCATATATGTGGTATTTCCGAATATTGCTTATTTGAAGAACAACTTAGGTTCTTAGACTTTATTGATGCTAACTGCTACAGTTGACCTGGTTAATGTATGGCCATTACGCAGATTCCGTAGTGACCATCTTATGGCATATTACATACAATAATGATATTAATCTTTTAGACATTGTTGATGATCGCATAGTTGGTGTCACGTTATGGTTAGTTTATTATATATGTGTGTATTCTTCATTCAGGTCTACATACCGTGTCATGGATATACCACTAAGAACTACTCTGATTATATAGAAAACTTACACGGTCTTTACAGTATGCATTCAGAGTATGGCATCGTTATCCCTATGGTTGATTTTAATCGCGTTCCATGTTCGGACACAAAAGACACGAGAAGTAACATACTGCATCACCTTTTGGTTCGCAACAATTTTATTTCTTTGATTTTTGCAAAAGTCCCTGCTGCTCATGTTTCCTATTCTAATAGAAGTAAGTCTCCAATTGATTACAACATTTTTGACACTTCAGATATAGACATGATCAAAGAGGCAATGATAATTGATGATGGTGCTTTAGATGTTTCAAATCACAGACCTATATTTAGATGGTTTGAATTTCAATCTTACAAAATGGATGATTAAAACTTCTACCGTTTGAAGTACAATTGGAAGAAAGCTGCTACTAGCAAAAAAACGATCTGAATATGCGCATGAATTAGACTATTTGTTCGAATGGTATAAGACGTTTCTTCCAGTAAAATGAAGCAATCTGTTTTATTGCATAACATAATAGTTCATTTATAGCTCTTGCGGGTAGAAAGACTCTCCCCATTTTAAAATTCAAACCCTTCTGAAAACCGTACTGGAAGATTGATTTGAAGGAGTTACATGAAATATAATTAAAAAGGGCAAGAATTGGTTCATAATGGAAAATTTATGATCGAATACACATTTTCGCCTGTTACAAAGATATGAAAACAATGTAGCGATGAGTTAAATTACATCACATACGATGAGCTTTCTTCTGTGATTTCTGAAGTTAAATCATTAAAGGCAGGCGGACTAGATAATATAAATTATGAACATCTTAAGGATGGCGGAAACACACTTAGATTTGTCTTGGTTACTCCTTCCAGTTCTATTTTGAAATTTGTGCATGTTCCTGATGAACTAAAAGAATGTCTGACAGTGATGCTCTTTAAGGGAGGGAATAAAACAAACAATGATCTTAATAAGTATCGGACAATAACAGCTTTTCCAGTTATTATATAGATTCATCAAAGAGGCTCAAAATATATTATATGCGCTTTCAGACAATTCCGGAAGACACTGATAGATCGATTAACTTAAGAATGTTCTTCGAACAATACGGAATAAACAAGGCCAAGCTAATGAGCAGAAAAAAATATAATATACTGCCAGAAAAAAATGAAGTCCCTGAAGTTGTGTAAATTAACTGCGACATCAGAAGCAAGTTATTCAAATGAATCTTCTGATGATGATATTAGCAGTGAATGCTTTAGCTGTAATGATGAAGATATCCAAGAGTAAATCAATTAAACAAATTGTTTTGGGTATTAACATAACAATGAAATCTACACTAACGAATCAACAGTATTCGTCTTACAAAAGTAATATACCACGATACAGAAGCAAAGCATAAGAGAAAATTAGTAATGGCAGTTGTCAAACATAAGCAACCTAAAATATTGAGGAAACATACAATACGTTTAACATTATTGGGCACGTACATCAGACTGACAAAAATGTTGGCGTTGTACTCAGTGATAGGTAATTTGAGGTTATTTACACGGACTCGTTTCTGAAAGATATTTTATCTAGCGCCACAACTGGAAGAATCAATGACATCCACTAACCCATAGTCGGGATTTTATTAACCCTTTTCAAAGTCAACAGAAGCAAAAACTAAATCTGAGATATACAAACGCTTCAGCACGTTTAGAATCATAGGTTTTAATGCTCCAAACGGTAGTATGCGGGTTGGTGCAGTACTCAGTGATGGATCATTTGAGCTTATTTTGGCTGAGACTGACTTCAGGCACATTCTCGATAAATTTGTGGATTTATTTGTTACGGCCTATTCAGATAACGCGCCAGTTTATTTTCAAGACTTCAGTGTGGTAGTTCATATCAAGATAAGGAAGATCTGTCTTTCTTGTGTTTATACCCAATTAGATACCCCTAACATATACAAAAAGCTCAATGGCATTTGAACGTATGAACTCTGCGGCAGAACATGCTACTATAAATATTGCAAAACAAATGAGCAGGTGTTACGTACTGGCCCAAGCTCGACAATATTTTAAATGCGGCATCGGAATCAAATCACGTAATTAGCTTTGATGGTCATGTGGATCTGTTCGTGAATATTGTCGCGCGCATAAATACAGACTGACACAAACACTTGTGATTGAACAAACACCTGTGATTGCACAGACACTTATGACTGCACAAATAGATACAGAAGTCAACAAAACATATACAGAAATAAACAAGCAAATAGCTAGGATTTAAGCGATTGCAGTTTCTGATCCGGGTAGAATAAACAAAATTACAACACGTTATTGACAAACTTCTTAATTAGAGACGGCTTTCCATTTACGTAAGGATGCCTACCGTGCTTCAGCTAAAACAAATCGCACAACAGTATGGAATGCGAATACCAACCGTTATGCATAAAGCTGATATACTTGAATTATTGAGACCCATAGTTGCACTGGATCAACCTGCTCCACCACTGGTTGCCAATACAGTATCAACAAAAGGTAAAACAACTTAAACAATTTGCACGTGAGCGTAATATCCGAATACCAAGATGTGCAAGAAAAGCTGACATACTTGCGATATTAGGTGCGTTTGAGGATGATCAAAACCGTCTTCAGGATAAACGAAACCGTCTTCGAGATGAACAAAAATGTATTGCATCTGCTATTGTTATTGAAGCTGCCGAGTATGTTTGTGATCGAGCACAGCAATCACAAAGTACCACAACTTAAATTTCATACGCGTAGTGGTGAATTAGAAAATCATGTGACAATTATTCCGCACAGATACAAACCAGGTAAAGAAGCTTGACAACTATTAACAAATATGATACCTTGAATCATATCGGTGTTACAACAATTTGGTCACTATGTAGTTAAAGCAGATGCTATCCTAATGTAAACTTGGTTATCCCACTTAGTCGGAGCAAGGCTGGTTTCAAAACTACTACACCTTGGATTCACAAAAGCGTCACCAGCATCATCAATGATGAAATTGTTAAAGGTATTGAAAAGATTCTCCACACGTTGGAAAAATACACCAATGCAAGATCGGGATGGAGTCTCCAAAGATGTGCCCATGCCGAAGTACATATCTCACCATATCAACCGTTTCATGAATTCATTCATATACCAACTCCAATGTAGGTTCCGCCAAGATCAGTTATAAATGTATGGAATTTTGACAACAGATGTTATGAATGGGCAATTTTTTCAGTGTTATATCCCGCCAGTGAAAATAAAGACCAGCCTCGAAAATACTTGTAGCACCGGGGTGAGCTCAGCTTTGGCAATATTGAATTTCCTGTGCAGGTTATTTAGGCCACACTAATCAACTTTGAAACACTTAATACAAGTATCGATGAAACCTCCGGTGGAGCTGGAAGCACCAAAGTCCGTGACCATTGTCACATCACTGGCGCGTACAGAGGAGACGCACACAATGTGTGTAATCTTCAGTTGAGAATTTATCCAGACAAAACAAAAATCCCTGTAGTGCTTCATAACCTGCGTGGGTTTGATGGCCGCTTGATAATGCAAGCAGTAGCCACATCAAAATCACCAATAAGCGTTATTCCAAGCAACATGAAAAAAATACATGACGTTTCAGCTGGGTCAGCTGCAGTTCATGGATTCGTTACAGTTTCTGTATTCATCCTTGGACAAGTTAGTGAGCAATCTAAAGGTGAAAAACTTCATAATCATTCGTAGGTATTGTCCCCAGGGCACTACGGCCCCAACCATTGACTTGCTAACGAGAAAAGGTGTGTATCCATAAGAGTACATAGGCCACTGAGACAAGTTGCTGAGACTCAGTTACACCGATTGTATTATTTCATTCATCGCTGTAACGCGAATGTATTACAACAAACGACTACGAGCACGTAAAGTAAATTTGGTCAACATTCAAATGCAAAAACATGTGACTATCACGATCTACGCACTGTTGTGTTGAAAACTTTTGGGACACTGCCATGCAAGTGTATAAGCCCGATCCCACACACTGCTTCTCATCAACAGGTATGGCTTAGGATGCGTACAAAAGCAAAATCGGATTGGAATTGCACACCGGTATTGACAAACATCTGTTTATTGATTGCTTGCTTCATGGTGGGATTTCTATGGCGAGTCACAAATATAATCGCGCAAACAAACCAAACATAGACGGTTATAAACCTGCTGCCCCTAACAGTGACATCATGTATCTAGATATCAATGACCTCTATGCATTTGCAATGAGGAAACCATTGCCGATTGTTGGGTTTCAGTGCAATAATCCTAGATACATTGACATAAAAAAACCCACAACAACAACCACAGATACTAAATTGAAGTTCATCTAGAATATTCAGACCATTTACACGATGTACACAACGATTATCCGCTGGCACCATAGGCTTTGTCGGTGCCTGGTATTTGGTTGTCTCCATATCAGTTCGTGATCGTCTGTAAATCCTGACGAAAATTTACAGACTGCACCAAATTAGTAAAAAGTATTTGGACGAAAAACAATTATGTATTACACGTGCAAATCCACCAGCTGTATCTGCGATAAGTATGCATGTAACAAAGATCTATGAGTGCTTGAATCTCGCCAGCACTTTAAGGATGGCACCATACGTACAAATGAACACCGATCTGCGCACAGCGGCCACAAATGAGTTTGAGAAAAAAATTATTGAAACTTATGAATGTTGCTGTGTTCGAATGTACGATAATGTATGATACGATGTCAGAAATATCGCATGAGTGTTTGCAGATGCACTAAAGTGAGTTTGTCACCGTTTGATACCAAACGATGGATACTCCCTGATGATATTATCACTTAAGTGTTTCGCACCATGCGATTGTGAATCAATTTACGACCTACACTTGAAAAATCTTTTGACGTCAACGGCTCAAATTCTTGGTATCTGCTGGCAACATCGACATTTGCTAACGCGTACTTGTTGGTGTGCAATTGACCTTGTAGATCACGTGCATGATCATGTGGAAGAAATGAGAACAGCATATTGGACCTCATTTATATTTGGACATCAACTTCATGAGTGACCTTTGCCGAGCTTGCTAGTTTTTCCATGGCAGCTTCGCATCTCCAATATCTACGTGGACTGTAGTATATTTTTTATAATGTCCGGCTTTTGTGTCCATTGTTTGTTTATATCGATACAGTTTACTTTAAAGTTTTGTACACGGGAGGCAGAGCCTCCAAGTGCAAACTTGCCCTTCATACCTCCTTTGATGATCCATTCTGCGGTTTGTTCTCCAGCACCTGGCCCCGCTGCTGCACGTAAGTCGTGGATGAGATCAACGTCTGCGCGTTGACGTGCACGAACATCGGTTGATGCTTTATAAGCAAGGCATGTCAATAACACGCAGCATCAACACGACGTACGGGTGCTGCACCAGGCTTTGCTTGATTGTTAGAATAAATTCGTATATCCAGTCGTGTACCAGGCCCACAGTAATTGTATCTAGGTATATGTTTTTCACCAGGATATTTACTCCATAATGTTCCTGGTAACTTTATCAATGCAGCTTTGACATCACCGCCGATTTTTTTAAAAAATGAATCTTAATTTCTTTGCTCCACAAGGAACACAAGTTCCAGTAATCGCTGCTCGTTCATTACGTGCTTGAGTTCAAGTTGGACTGGCAGCACGTGTTTGAGAGCGACGTTGTACACAATATGAAAATTCAATGGGATCAAGAAAAAAGAAATTAACAAAAAACAAAGACTTTTCCGTCATTTCCGTCACACCAAAACCGTCCAAGCATGGTGATATATTTCCAAACTCAGTTCGTGCACTGATCATTGGCCATGCTGGATCAGAAAACAATTCAACTGCTGTTGAATGTCATTTTACGAGGTGGAAGTGGGATCGGTTGTACGTGATTGCGCCTTCAGCTGATGTTCAACAGTGTTTTGATGTTATAAAAGATTGTCAAAAAGCGCTGAGTGACAAGAGTGGCAACGCCACCATTGTTTTGTCCACTATTGATAAAGCACCTACTACCATTGAAGATTTGGATGCAAAGGAAAATAATCATGTAGTGTACGACGATGTGATGCTTGATATTTTCACAAGGTCGACACAAAAACACGGAAGCGATTTATTTAACTCAATGATAAAAACATGTGCCTAAAGTAATTCGTAACAACTTAACATGTTGATAATATTTCGTGGTATTGATGCGCATGGTCTTAAATATTCATTGGGCTTTCGTGCCACCGACAATTCATGGGATGAATTTGGTGAATTTGCGCCAATCACCTCGAACCATTTTTTTTTTTTTTTCGCCATTTATTTTACCGGAACTTCCAGCCGCGAGGGTATATAATCGTGTGAGTCTGGACACAAACATCTCCGATAAAACAATTTAACAATAAAAACAATTATATAAAATGTCTGCCACTGATATCATAGAAGAGAATGAAAAGTGACGCCATAAAGAAACTCATGAACACCAGGAATTGATTCGTAATGTTATAGAAGATCTCAAAAATATCAAAGACAATTTACAGTCGCGAAAAACTGCACGAGAAAGCCTCACAGCAGGTTTTGAACCAGCGTTTTCACCGCTGATAAAACCAACAAAGGAAATTGCGGAACGTGCTGAGGATATTAAACAGGCAAGTGCAACTGCAAAACACACCAATGATATCAAAAGGCCACAAGAGCAACTGTGGGACTATTACGCGCTTGCCAGCGGCAATGGCTGAAGTCAAATAAGACGTCGGTGACATTGAAGAAGCCGTTGGTGCACTGGCAAAAAACACCCATTTACTTGATGAAGACGTTAGAGAGGCAGTTGCCAGACCACCAGATGTGGCACCTGTGTACGAATCACCAATGAAAACACCACAGCAACATTATAATGAACAAGGTCGTCAGTGAAATCTTGGAAGACTCTATCCGTGCAGGTCTTTATGTACCCTCCGAGTGAAAAACTAGTAATTAAAGAACCATCTGAGAATGTAAAAATGTATTGCACAAGTGAGTATATAGGAAACATGCTGGGTCCAAACAAGGCACTGGTAAGCCGCTGGAGGATTATATTTAAGTACTTATTATTGCTAGAGATGAACCAACACTTGCCCAAGTACATAAAGCGAAGCAAAACTTTTATGAAACATCTTCAAGCACAAAACAAAGTTCTGTGTAGCACAAACCTCGACCAATCACCGCAATACAGGCAGAAGCGACATTTGCGCCCGAATATACACAGGAATACCTCGAATCAAGCATATGCAGAACAAAAAGAATAATTTCTAAAACGCGCTTTACGTGCATCCAAAGCGAAGAGTTTAGCTGCGCCTCCACCAGCAAGACCAGGCGAATCTGAAAAATCGCCGAAAAGGAAACGGTCTAACTAAACCTGCAAAATGGAAAGCACCACCCCACACAAAAGTATATTTTGACTAAATTGCTGCCATATTACTAAGCTGATCGAGAACAATATCGTGTGTATGAGGAACGATATAAGAAACAGCTGAGACCACCGAGACATATACCGGTTCCATTTCCGCTATCTTCAGTATATTATATATCGTGGAGATTAAGTATTAATTAATTCCATTTGCCATCACCGGCTAAAGAAGACAGAAATAAGAAAAAAAAAGACCTTCTGCACCCTCACCGGTTGCAGAGGAACAGAATAGGTGGCTCAAGCAACAACGAAGGCGACAAAGATGTGTAGCACTTGCACCTGCACCCACACCTGCAGAGAGGTAGAGAAAAGAAAAGAATGCGGTCTTGGTGTACTGTGTGACCCTAACCTCTTTGCGAATCGAGTAGAAATATTTATGGGATCAGTTCGTGCGGGCATCAAAGCACCCAAAGTCATTAATGAAGCTACTTCAGTTTGTAGCGGTTGCTAACCAATCCCATTGTGGACAGAAGAACATACCGTGCGTTGATGCATGAACTTGTTGAAGATATCAGTGATGCATATTACAAAACCGATGATGAGTTCTGATGCTACTGAAACACTATGGTTTTTTTTTACGTGAAATATGCTGTGATGCAACAGGTTGTTGTGAATTTACAGCCCAGAGCGTTACCTCGATGATGACAATCTCACAAATAAAAACATTAAAAAAAAAAAAACAGAGTTCATTGCGACTTTTTCTGCACCTATCTCCTCTGGTGGATCACGCACATTTGAGATCGCACTCGCATCGCTGCGAATTTATTATTAGCTGACCTAATATCCGATGACAGCTGTTTGGTGGTCTGCCAGTAAATAACACAATGGCATTGTCAGCAGACACTGGCGCCACCTGGAATATTATTCAACGTCCTTCCGGCGCTTACAATCTGGAATCGGTCAATGAAGAATTCGAAGAATTACATTAATATCCGGCAAAGACTAAAATTTGTATACGTGCCAATTAGCCCTCACTTAGTCCTGTCATCGCAATAGAATATCAACGTATGCGGTTGACAGCACATGGTCGTCAATAAGATCAGTTTTAGGTTGGCCTGACGACATTTCAGATGATAAACGATTTTTACGTAAGGAATATCATATCGAGCCTGACATTGTGAAAATTACCTCAACAACACAGACCAATTTAACTTGTGATGCCATAAGTGGTACTTATGTCAGCAGGCCTGAAACGATAGGCATAGTTGTGCAGGATTATCTTCTTTATGCGTTTTCACTAACCGTGGAACCAGGTGACTTGATATCAATTTCGCCCGTAGCACCTGTGTATCTTCCATGTAAAATAATTATGTGACACAAATTCGTTTTACCATTGTGGATCAAGATGAGCACTTTGTTGATCTGCGCGGTGAAACATTAGCGGTACAACTGTCCATTAAAGATCGACATGATATTTAATATAATGACAGTCGTGGGTGAACGTGTGAAAATCAAGCCCGTTAACACCAGAAAACCCAGTTTTTCGCGATATGTTACGGAACTGGCCTCGGAGACTTTGTTCATGGATTGTTTGCAGGTGCACCAAAGGTGCTCTCCGCCTTATCATAACGCGTTGCTTTGCGTCACTATATGACTCTTGCTTGTGCCACTTCACTTTCATGGATTATTAATGCTGATAATCCACGGATTGCACAACGTGTGTGGTTTGCTTGCCAAATGAGTAAGTCAATGGGAATATCGGCTTTGACCAAGAAAAGTAATACAAATCCAGAACGGGCAATATGATACTACTGAGGGTAAGTGTGTGTATGTGAAGGGAGGGGGATGAGTCTGTCATAAGGTTCTTCTTTTATCAATCAAGCACACAGAACTACCTATTAATAAATGGGAAGCGTGTACAGCTAGACAAAATTTAATGGAAATCGGAGATGGTAACCTGGGAACCTCTGGATGATTTGGCATGGAATGACCAAAGTTCATGAACATTTAGCTATCATCTAACAAGCATAGAATGGTTCACTCGTCATATTTTTATTTAAATGCAAAGATACAAAAAAAATATTTAAAAAACATCCATGGTCGTATAAGACATATTTGTAAAAGAATATTTAATAAAATTCACAAAACTTTGACACAATATCAGATTTAAAGATACCGATATACATAATTAATTTGAAAACAATGGGACCAAGGCATTATAAAATAGTGCAATCAGCAAATATATTAATTGAAAACAAAGATAAATTGTTCATCCTTAGTAACAAAATTTAGTTATGATATACTCCTTTGTGTCTCCATTAACTTCACATGGCCAGAATCGTGCACTATTCTACGATACTGAACACCTTGAAATTGCATACACGTGCACGACACGTGTGCCTAAAAATAGCATAGTGTATTACGAACTACTTTGTAAACAAACCATGTACATTCATGTGGTAGACTTTAGATTTTAGTTTATTAGATTTGTTTGTCGATGAACTAAAGCAGCAGTTTTGTCTATTTGAAAGTAGAGATGATAAAGTGAACAATGCGGAAGAGGTTACTGAGTCACAAATGAAACTTTCAAACAAGCAAATAAATGAACGTGATATTCGCAATGTCCACAATAAATGTGAGAGGCGCCGTATTGAAAATGCGATTCTGATTATTTAAACAGCTATTTAGGAGAAATATTTGTAACCTTTCGTTAATGGAATGGTTCAGACTATGGTTCGTGGCACAAAAATGTAACTGAAGGTTTTAGTGGAAAAGTAATGGTCTCGGACCCAATAAACCAAGATGACGTAGAATTCTTATTTACGCTGGTGAATGGATTGTCACACACCAGCTGCTTTGCAATTTTCCACGATAACTTTGTTGACACAATGTTTCAGATTTAGGCTAGTGATAGAGACCATACAGGTCATTACATAGCTGGGGTCCCTACAAAGAGCATGCAAGTGGCCAGGCATAAACATGTCTTCTTTAGCTGGTAATAAGAATGGCAAAAAATATACTTACATTTTTTGCATCTCGAATACCCTGAAAATGTAGATTCTTAGTTCTGAGAATCCGAATTACATGAACAATGTCGTGGGTTCTAAAGCTTGATTGCATATTTCAAAATTGTACTGTAATTTCGACTACATTCCAGCTGCAATAACATTTTCCTTACTGTACTCAAACTTAAATGAACGTGATATCCCATAGCGTCTTTTTTGATAATTACAATTGAAAGAGTTCTTGTTTTTCCCATATTATGATTCCAAAAACTCAATGACAGAACAGAAACACACATGCAGCTGAATCAAGACACGTCCATCCCTGTTCAAATCACATGTGGAATTGACACAGTTACTTCCAGTCCATAATTAGCGAAATTGAGTAGAATCGACCAAAAAATAAAAAAAATCTATTAATTTCCGACCAACTGGAAAATCTGTTGCAATGCGCATTCCTTCACAATATGACTCTAAATTTGAATTTAACTAGGCCAAAACGACACTTCATTTTTGAAAGTGATGTCGAGCGCGCAACAAAGTTCAAAGTTTGCTGGGCGGTGCTATGTGTGCATTAATATTGTTGTGCATTGATGAATCTACGGTTGTGGATTTATTTTGGAATACAGCATAAATTGAATTACTTTGTTTCTTGTAGTGTATTCTTTATAATTATGCCTTAGGTAGAATAAGAAAATGAGCATATGATAAAAAGGTACAGGTCGTGCAGTATCCATCCGAAAAAATACTCGTTCATATTTTCCAATATAAATGCAGTGACCTATAATAGTTAATATCCACCACTCAAATTATTGATGGATAATTGAAAAACGTATAATTTCTATTTAATTGACCCTGACATTTATGACGTTAATATCTCGATGTTTCTTTTTCTTGCTCTTATAAGCATGGGCATATGCATATGACTATATCTGTAAGATTATATTGACAAACTACAATATTAGATTTAATGTATCCATGGCATTATTAAAGAAACAAACAAGATTACTGTGAACGGCACCTCCGACCTTTATTATATGTAGGTACTATTGTGTAGTATCATGCAGAAACAACGTTTGCTTGTTTTGAGTGTCTTTGGCCTTTATCTCCTGGACCCATTGCATCAACAACCCAGTGTCTTCCTCCAAGTACAGCCATTGTAAATATGAGGAGTAGATGTCATTTTATCAAACAAATATAAATGTCATACTGGGGTAACAGTGATCTTGACCGCGAACTTTCTACTTCGTCTGCGATAGGTTCCTTCTTATCCCAGTAAGAAACCGTTTAAGAGGCTTGTTGAAAGAAGTTAGTGCAAAAAGCAAGGTTTCATGAACAAATATTTTTTCCATCCTTGAGTCTTCGTGACTTGTCCTTTGCCATTTTGATCCTAACGCTATAGCTATGACTTGTCCTTTGCCATTTTGACCTTAAAGCTTATGGCTGTGACGTTTATTTTGCCATTTTGATCTCACACTTATGACTTGACTTGTCCATTGTCATTTTGACCCTAACACTTATAGATTACTTCAATTATCATATCAAGACATATACTGTTCTCAGAAAGATGGACTTACTTTCTTAAAGCAGAGCTGATAAAAACTGTTTAGGACAGTTTTGTGAACTGATTGAGGGAAAATAATTTCACAACAACGATAATAGAAGTTGAAATAATTAACTAACACATTTGCTCGCACCCAAGTTCACGATACCATTTCCTTTTCTTGCTCATCCAATTATTGTACATGATTATGTATATTTTTCTTCTTCTATTTTAAGTCATTTCTTCTAAGGTAAGCACAGCATTAACACTGTTGGAGTTTAGTCCCTTGACCTTCTTCCACACGTGAAGGAATATTTCTACGATTATTTCAAACAGCTCCATAGCACTTAAAATGGAAGCTCCAATAAAGAGGCCTGAGGCGCCACCTATATCTGCAAGGAACCGCTCTATCTGTCAATACAAACACAGAGATCGTTTACTCACAAGAACATAGGAAAATCATGCATTCATCTATACGCATGTCCTCTCTCTCTCTCTCTCTCTCTCTCTCTCTCTCTCTCTCTCGGAAGGAAACGATGTAAAAGTCCTCGAAGATGAGGAAGACTGAGACAAGGAGACGGAGTTCTCCGCATTAATTTAATAATAGTAAGTATTTTTATCTAAAAGACAAAGTCATTGCCATTTTTAAATTTTGAATATGGTATAAAATGGAAAACGAAGCATGTTGGTTGTGTAACTTAACAACAGTCTTCAGGAAGTGACAATTCAAGACTTGCAAGGTATAAAGTATGTATGTACAAGTATGTACAAGTTAGTTCAGATTTGTTGTCAGAGTTGTAAGAACAGAATCAATTTAAAGCGTAATGCAAAATTAAATGGGCAGTTGTACAGGTCCTTTGGATCCGTACGGGATGGAATAAGACGCTCCCGCCCCAACGAGTCTCCCAACTATGAGTAAAATAGTGTGATGACAGCACATCATTACTGGGCGGAAGTCTTCCTCAATGAAGTCAACGGCCAGGGCGGAATGGCTCCAAGATGAGCTCAACGACCATGTGCTCAGGGCCAGGGTGTGCCACATTATATCAGTGGATTTCTGCTGTGGTCATCCATTCTGGAGAGTGATGGGCTCCGCCAGGCTGTATCTTGCCCTTGACACACCACATGAAGACAACTAACAATTCTTCCATACCGGATCGGTCCCAGCCCGGGTCAACAATGACCGCGCCTTCCGCTGCACACCAGGACGGAGGTGACAAGTATGCTGCTGGTGCCCCACTACGAAGATCGGCGGGAGAGACATGATCATCATCGGTACATGGAACGTTCGAACAATGAGAGCTGTGGGAAAGTTGAAAGAACTTACACATGAGTTGGTGAGGTACAACTGGAACATTACTGGTCTCTGCAAAGTGCACTGGAAAACTTTGGCGAAATAACAACAGATGAAGGGCATAAGCACTACTTCAGTGGAAGAGGGGACAAACACAGTCATGGCGTTGGATTTCTTGTCCACAAGGGCATTGTGAACAGCATTATGGGTTGCTGCCAGTCTCAAGCAGGCTCATTACCATCCGCCTGACGGCGACTCCCTTCACCATCACATTCATACAGGCCTATGCACCCACATCTGACTCTGATGACAAGGAACTGGAGAATTTTTATAACCAACAGCAAGATGTCATTGACAACTCACCCAAGAAGGACATCCTGTTTGTACAAGGAGACTGGAATGCAAAGGTGGGAGTTGATTCGCAGACAAACTGGCAAAGCACCTGTGGACCTTTTGCAATGCAGAAACAAATTAAAGGGACTCAGGCTCTTGGAGTTTGCTGCCTACAACAATTTTGTGCTAGCCAACACATTCGGCCCTCACAAAGCATCTAGAAGATGGACCTGGCACAGTCCAGATGGACAACATCACAACCAGATTGACTACATATTGGTGAAAAAAAGATTCTGCACAGGGTTGAATATCGCCAGAACACGAAGTTTTCCAGGAGCAGATATTGGAAGTGACCATGATTTATTAATGACAACGTTTTCCCACTACCTGAAATTGATCAAAAAGTCTAACCAACCAAGAATCAGATTTCACCTTGAAAAATTGAAAGATCCAAAAGTCACAGAAGCCTTCCAAGCAATGATAGGTCGTAAATTTGCACCTTTGATAACCCTGGATAGCCAAGACACCTACCTAGAGTCCTTAACAACCACATTCAACACAACTGTGACTAGCACAGCTAGCGAGATCATTGGCAAATATCGTCGAACAAAGAAACCTTGGGTCACGGTAGATGTCCTTGAACTATGCGACAAAAGAAGAGAACTGAAAAAGGGAAAAACAGATAATGAAGGAGCTAGAAAATAGAGAGAGGTAAACAATATGATCAGGAAAAGCATAAAAAAGGCAAAGGAATCCTGGTTAGAAAGACAATGCTGCAAATCGAAAACAGTCTGAGTAGAAATGAGAGCAAAATGGCATATCAGCTGGTGAAAGATCTCACAACCCATAAACAAGGGAAACTACCACCATCCAAGACAAATCAGGAAAGTGCCTCACAGAAGATCAAGAGATACTCAAGCGATGGACAGAATACTGCTCAGAATTGTACAATCATAAGACCCAAGGAGATCCAGCAGTCTTAATTGCTCTCAGGCAAAAGAAATTGATGACAACCTCATTTTTCGTGAAGAAGTAAAAATTGCAGTTAGGTCACTAAAGAAAGGAAAGTCAGCCGGCATTGACAACACACCAACAGAGCTCATTCAAGCAGGAGGAGAAGAGATAGTCACATTCCTAACAACAATCTGCAACAAGATATGGCAGACAGGAAAATGGCCCACCACATGGACTCAATCCTTGGTCATCCTGCTTCCCAAGAAAGGAAACCTACAACTATGCCAAAACTACAGAACCATCAGTTTGATCAGTCACCCGAGCAAAGTCATGCTGAAGATAATTCTCAACAGACTAAAGCCTCAAGCAGAGAAAATTATTGCTGAAGAGCAGGCAGGTTCCGAGCAGGAAGGAGCACCACAGAACAAATTTTCAATCTCAGACTCCTTTGCGAGAAATACCTTCAGCACCAGCAGAATCTATACCACATCTTTATAAATTTCAAAAAGGCCTTTGACAGGGTATGGCATGCAGTCTTCTGGGCAACTATGAGGATGGACAACATCAGCTCAAACCTGATGCAGGTTGTTGAGCACCTCTATTACTTCGCCACCAGTGCTGTCCTCATCAATGGCAGCAGAGGAGATTGGTTTCGAACAACAGTTGGAGTCAGACAGGGATGTACACTGTCACCTACACTCTTCAACATTTTCCTGGAAGGATCATGGAGTTGGAGTCAGACAGGGATGTACACTGTCACCTACACTCTTCTACATTTTCCTGGAAGGATCATGGAGGATGCCTTGCATGACCACAAGGGCACTGTCAGCACCGGAGGAAGAACAATCACAAACTTTCGCTTCGCAGATGATATTGATGGTTTAGCAGGAGATGAAAAAGAACTGGCTGACTTGGTTGAACGCCTCGACACAACCTCCACAGCATACGGTATGGAGATTAGCGCCGAAAAAAACAAACTGATGACAAACAACACCAATGGCATTAGTGCAGAAATAAAGGTCAGTGGACAGAAGCTGGAAAGAGTCACAAGCTTTAAGTATTTGGGATCGATTATTACAGACAAGGGCTCCAAACCAAAACTACTTTGCAGGATTGCCCAGACAACAGCAACAATAACAAGGTTGAGACCAATATGGAAATATACCAACATTGCATTTGGTTCCAAAATAAGGCTGATGCGCTCGATTGTCATATCCATCTTTCTGTATGCTTGGGAAACATGGGCGCTCACATCAGATCTACGAAGAAGGATTCAAACCTTTGAAATGAGATGCTACCACAAGATCTTGGGCATCTCATACATTGACCATGTAACCAAAGAAGAATCCACAACAGGATCCAATGAGCCATCGGATCCTATGAAGACCTCTTGACCACTGTAAAAAAACGCAAACTGAAGTGGTACGGTAATGTCTCAAGATCATCTGGACTGGCAAAATCAATCTTGCAAGGCACAGTGCAAGGGTGCAGAAGAAGAGGCAGACAGAAAAAGGGGTGGGAAGACAACATTAAGGAGTGGACAGGCATGGGATTTGGAGATTCCCAAAGGGCAGTAGAGAACAGGGAGAGATGGAGAGTATTGGTTACAAAGTCAACTGTGGTGCCCCAACGACCTCTTGGGTTAAGGGATTGATGATGATGATGATGATGAAAATTAAATAGATACATATCCAATGCCGAGTATATTTTTTCATTTCAGATTAAATTCAATAATACTATTGTATTTTGTTGATATTGATATGTATTATTTAAACCAATTCTCCCAGTAACATAAAATACAACTTTAACATAAGGGCCTAAAGTAATTTTAGATCAATTACTCGGGAATATAACTTCCTGCTTTGACATAAAGACCTAAAATATTTTAGACCAATTACTAGGGAACATGCATTCCAACTTTAGCATAAGGGCTAGAATATCGGTAACATAATATGTATTATTTCAATATTTGATGACAAATTTCGTCCACAGCCTGCTTATTTAAGTGGCCATGCAATCAATTATTAGAAGCAACTAAAATCAGTAAAACAGTCTTCATTTTCTTTTTATTGTAGCCATTTTAAATAAACCAGCAGTTCCCAACTCTTGTTCTATCATACTCTCGCGTGGCATTTGAGATCTGCGTATACGTTGTGGCACAGATTTCACGGAACCTCGCAATAATCTAGTTAGGCGATACCTGTGATCCGGGTTCATTATATTGTCCGTGCATATGGGACATGAATGTACTCACTGACCTGATACTGTGGTTCTTCTGTGAAGACCTTATAGTTCAAGTCTTCATAGTAGATGTTTACGCTCAGAAAATTGTCGTGGAACCTGTAAAACAAAAACAAACAAACAAACAAACTGCAC